>JAJOOR010015760.1:0-31043 GCA_036250505.1 Solanum acaule | reverse complement strand
GGGGGGATTTGTGAAACAAATTTTGAATGTTATGTGAACAATTAGTAAACAAGATTCAAACTTTTGTTGTTATCAAGATGAGAGAGACACTAGGGTGTACGTGTTCCTCATAAGCTCATAACGCGGTAATCCTAATATTAGTAATCTTTTCCTAGTGTATTACATGCAAAGTGATAAGTTAGGTATCTCTAATTCCTTGATTCGGCAACTAGAGAATTTCACCCCGCACCTTGGTCGGGCTACGTGTGTATAATTTACTAACTCCTACCGTTACCTCAAATTAGACATCAGATCGATGTATGGCTTAGTTTTCACCCTCGCACTAATCGACATTAGACTATTAGATAGTATCACACTAAATCTATGTTGATAATTCTTTTCTTATTAACTACCTCCTTGGTCCGGCAAGTAGCAACAAGCTGAGTTCTATCGTTTGAAACCTCTAAAAATACATCAAAACGAAAGAATTATTAATGCATGCAATAACACTATTCAAGAATTACTTAGTTACTGTTCATACTTTGTGAATCACTCATGGTTCCCACAACCCTAGTTGTGGATTTAGTTACCCATACTAGCAAGAACATAATTCATATTTTTAGATGATTAAATCATGAACTTACGTAATGAGAAGAATAAACCCAGAATCTCAACTTGAATTTCAAAATCAAAATCTTCAAAACGAACTTAGTAAATCAAGAATTGTTAAAATTGAAAGTTAATCTCCAAAGCCAAAAACAAGAACAAAAGTAATAAAGTCTCCCCCACAAAAATGAGGTTTCATGCCCTATATATAGAAAAACAGGTCCCAACTAAAAAGGAAACGTAATAAAGAAATAAAGTTTCAGGATGCGGTTTCGATCTACGGCACTAACCTACGGACCGAGGATTGACCTACGATCTGTAGGTCCATTCCGTGGTTCAAGACCTAGGCAAATTTTCAGACTTCAAAAAATCTTCATCTCTAACGCAATCGACGGTTCAACAGTCCGTGGATCCTCCTCTATTGCTCCATAAATAGAATCTTCAAAATCAGGCACTAGAACCCCATCTCTAAATTATTTGACGAACTTGCAGAATGGCTCGTAGGTCGACCTACGGTCCGTTGTTTGCAACCGTGGTTCCACACTTGGTCAAGAATTCCCTGAATTTCCTTTAGCCTTGCCTTCCCATCTACATATTCCATCTACGGGGTGTGACTTGACCTATGGTCTGTAGTTCACTTCCGTAGTTGCCCTTTTCTGCACATTCTTCAGTTGTATCTCTCAACTTCCACGTCTGAACTTATTTCCTACAAACATGATAAAAATACATTAATACCAATACAAAATGGCCCTAGAAACACACAAATATTAAGTGAAATGTATTAAAAATACCGTAAACTCACTGTATATCAACACCATTAGGAAATGGACTGAGACTCTAAACGACACTTGTATAGAAGCAAGAATTCAATATCAAGCAATCACATAGCTCTCTATCCCGACTCTCTTTTTGACTGCAAATCTTTTCTCTTAGACGCAACAAGCTACCTCATGCGGATCAAAATATGATCGACCAATCAACACATAACATACACTTTTTTGCTATCACCAAGGTACCAACTTTCCGACAATGTAACTAGTCCCCTTCATGTAAGATCCCGTACTTTTTGCCTAATCGTGCATAATATATGTGGCATAGTATGGCATGGTTATATGAGGTGTAGATGACTTTGTATCGTACATTGGAGATTAAGATTGCAAGTAGGTGGCAATATCAAGGAACTAAACTAAAGTTTTAGGTCAAAGGGACCCCTCAAACAAAGTTCATGATAAAAGAAATGGCTCGGGTAGAACTTCGCCCGTTTGTAAGGTTTAACTTGTCCCATACCTTGTGGATAAGCCTATGAGTGTAAAACATGCTAAGAATAGTGTGTTATGAGGTATGATAATAGCATAAGCTCGTATGTTAAGTTTGGAAGTCAAGAAAATTAGTGAACCTAAAGTTGGCAAAAGTTATCGAAGTTTCTCTAATAATATTTTCTTAACTTTGGGTCAAATGTCTTGGATGTTTTCTACAAATATACAAAGAGTTAGAAGGCCTATCACCCATTAAATCGAAGGCCTACAAGTCTAGTTTGTAACACATAAAACCCCGTATCCAACCGACATCGGAGTAAAAAGTTATGAAGGTTTTGCTAAGGACTTACGGGTCAGGTAAAAAATGTGGTATGTCGGCTTACTCAACGTTTTAAGCCATGAAAACATTTCATTTTACTTCCAAACAAGAAAGAAAGCTAAAGAGAGAGTTCCTATGGAGTACTTGCATGATGAAGGTCACTTTTTAACGACTTCTACCATTAAAGATTGCCCCCGTGCGCCTAGAAACGTGATCTCTACACGTGGCAATCGTTTTCCCCTTCTATTAGCTGTGTTTGGAGCAAGTTTTTGAAGATATAAATTTGTAGTTATTAGTGTTTCTTCAAGGTTTACACTTGGTTAACTAAGGTAATCATCTCGGGACTCTTTTATGATTGTTTTTATGAAGTTTTACGGACATTTCGTCAAGTTGAGGCCATTTGGCAAATCTTGCGATTTAAGAACAATTATGAACTGTTTATAGGTATGTACCAGCTGTGTATATATAGTGTTTGCGAAGTTTAGGACGTAAGGAACAACTTTCGTGCAGAAGCTACGGCCATTCGAGCGTTCATTGAAAAGGTATGTTAAGGTGAAGCTACGTCCCTCATTTTAGTACCACTCCTGGGAAATTCCTAAAATGCCGAATGTGATATTTTGCTATTCTCATGCTAGAATGACCTTCAGTGAAAGGCATTGGGATCTCTACTGAATTATTTTCATAAATCTGTTATTTTAATATTTCACTCGTTCGGATAAATAGAGTGTTCGACATCTACATGTCATTTTATCAGTTTTCTTGATTATATGTCCGCACGTATGAATTCGTATTCTTCCTTGGGTGATGTGAATTAAAATGTCACGCGAGACCCTTACTACTTGTGACCAGCCCTCTTTCTCCACTAAGGTTATTATTAAAGAAAAGCTTTAAGGTAGCTCACGACCTTCAAAACTCTCAAATATAATTTAAATGTAAACTATTAGAACACTTTGTTTTTGAAATATTTCTTTTATAAATTATCTAGGAACTAAGTAAGTCACCTTAAACTTCTTATGAATATCAATAAGGTTAGGTTATCCTTCTAAAATTCGAGTGAACTTTTCAAGCTTATTTGGAAGAACATATCAAGTTCCATGAGATTGTTATATGTTATACGCAACTTATTATGGGGTTATAAGAACAAGACTACAAACGGGCCAAGATTGGCAACATGACAACAGTAACTCATAGGTGTTATAAATCTCTGACATGACATGCTATGCATTCTACTCCTGACCTATAATCAGGATGTATTGGGCCTATTGCCTATATTTATACGTATGACATACAGATGGCCACAAGTTGGCGAATATGATGTCGGTTCGCTACCGGAAGGCACCACCATTGCTAGTATTTGGTTGGGTATGTCATGCATTTGCATCTATATATATATATGTATTCACGACATAAGATTATACGAGCATACCATGCATATTTAAGTAGTATGGGGATAAAGGTCAGCCATGGATATTATTTTAGTTTTATTTTCAGGTGGTATTTCTAGTACCCTTTTACAGTAAATGTTTATGATTTTACCCTTTTACAGTAAATGTTTATGATTTTACTTTTCGCTTTACATACCAGTACATTTTTATTCGTACCGACATCCCTTTGCCTGGGAACACTGCTTTTTGTTTTGTACGAGCAGGTACAGGCAGGGACTCTAATCGACCCATCCGCTAGGATTCAGGTTCAGCTATAAGTTGGTAAGCTTCATCTTATCCTGGGGCTATCAGAGGATGTTTGCTGTTGTGTTACAGTTTGGGTATAGTCGAGGCCTTGTCCCGACAGTGCTTATGTCACTCATAGAGGCAATTGTGGACACAATATTCTGGGTTTTCTTTTTGTATGTTTCAATCTCCAGCCAATAGTCTTGGCATGTATATATATGTGTGTGTGTAAGTAGGTATGTTTTCAGTTGTGGCCTCGTCGTCTAGATAGTACATCTTTATTTTTTTTTCCGGTTTGTCTACCATTGTTTGTATGGTTATTCTCTTTCAGGTCATGACCTTTGGGTCCAGGCTTCACTTTTTAGAGGTTGTACTGCCCAATCTCTTTGCCTCACAAGTTTGGATTAGCTAGTATGTTTCAGTGGGTAACTCGATGTATTAGGGTATCGAGTGCCAGTTACGCCCCTAATTTCGGGGCTTGACAACCTTGGTATTAGAGCAGGTCGTATCCCAGGGGTTCCACAAGTTGTCTAGTAGAGTCTTGTTTATTAGTGTTTTGTGCACCACACTTATAATCAGGAGGCTACAGGGTTTTTAGGAATTGTTACATTTCATTAAAATGATAGATCGTGCTATAGTGCAAATGTATAAGAACATTTGAAATCTAAGTCGTACTTTATGTTTCTTATCTAACAGGCTACACTCGCTACGGATATGGCAGATTGAGAGATAGGTATGTATCCAAAGGAACGTACTAGCCGTTCCCCACCGGTTCAAAGAGATAGATTTCCCTTGGAGGCACAGGGTGGATCTCCAGTACCCCTGGTACCAGCCTCCCCGGCACCTGTTGAAGCCCGAGGAGATGCAGTACCCGCAGCCTCACCAGTTCCATTGGTACCTGAAGAAGGTACGGACACAGGACCTCCAGTACCTATTGTTCCTCCACCAGAGATATTTGGGGAGTAGGGGATGAGAGAGGCAGTTCAGTTGCTGATTAGGATGGTTTCTATTCATGAGCGACAACTGCAGTCAGGAGTGGATATTCAGAAAGATCGATCGGAATGTTCGAAGGTACGAGAGTTTCTTCATTTGGCCCCTTCGTTATTTACAGGATCTAGTCTTACTGAGGATACCCAGGACTTTATAGACCATATATATAGAGTATTGAGGGTGATCCATGCCTCTGTCTCAAAGGCTGTGGAGTTATCTTATTTTCGGCTATGTGATGTAGCCATCTTTTGGTATGAGGCATGGGAGAGATCTAGAGGATCTGATGCTCCGCCAGCAGAGTAGGAGGACTTCTCTGAGGCCTTCCTTCCCCACTATTTGCCATGGTAAGTTCGAGAGGCCCGTCTTGACCAGTTTTCAATCTGAAGTAAGGAATCATGAGTGTGAGGGATTATAGCCACATGCTTAATTCTTCGGCAAGATATGCACCAGATATTGTACGTACCATGAGAGCCAGAGTTCATCGTTATATTGATAGTTTGGCAGATCATTTGATCAGAGATTGTAGGGTAGCATCCTTATTAGATGATGTAGGTATTTCCCGCATATAGGCTTTCGCTCAGACTACAGAGGACCTTTCTAAACGAATTCGTGATACCCGTAGGGAGAGGGAGCAAAGTAAGAGGGCCCGTACTATGGGGTCTTATAGGGAGCCACATGGTGATTTTAGACCCCCTTTCCATCGATATCCACCTCGGCCAATGGGTAGTGTCTCATCACAGGTGCAGGGACCACGGTTTGATCATTATAGTCACTCAGGACCAGGTCAAAGCTCAGGCCAACCTGAAGGTCGTCGACAGGATTATTCCGTACAGGTAAGACTTCCCTCTTCTCATTGTACACAATACGGTAAGCCGCACACTAGGTAGTGTACACAGGGTTCAAGTGCATGTTATCATTGTGGGCAGATAGGACATTTTATTACTCGGTGCCAGAGGTTGAGTAGAGGGGATCTAGCTCAATCTTCAGGATCCACAGCAACATCTTCACCCTTAGTCCGTGCCCTATGACCAGGACCACAGTCTACTCAGGGTCATGGTAGAGGGAGAGGTGAAGGAGATACAGGTTCGAGCGATGGACAGATTTGCTTTTCTACACTCACTGGACGACAGGATTCAGAGGCATCCCCTGATGTTGTTACAGGTATATTGACGATATCTTCTCAATTTATTTACGCATTGATAGTGGCTCTACATTTTCATATATCACTCCATTTATTGCTAGTAAGATTGAAATGAAATCTGAGTTGTTGCCACAACCAATTGAGGTGTCTACACCGGTTGGCGATTCTAATTTAGATAGTCGTGTCTATCAGGGTTGTACGGTATTAATTAATGATCGTCCAACCTCCACTAATTTTGTTGAGTTGATTATGCTAGATTTTGATGTTATCATATCTATGGATTGGTTGGCAGCTTACTGTGCTAATACTGAATGTGGTGCAAAGATAGTCCGATTTTATTTTCCAGGTGAGCCAGTCCTTGAGTGGAAGGGTAATGCAGCCACACCTAAGGGTAAGTTTATTTCATACCTTACGGCTCGGAAGTTGATTGCAAAAGGTTGTATATACCATATGGTGCATGTACATGATATTAATAAGGAGCCCATGACTCTTCAGTCAATTCCTATCGTGAATGAATTTCCAATGGTATTCCTTGATGATCTTCCAGGAATTCCCCCAGAAAGGGAAATTGATTTCGCTATAGACTTGCTTCCTAATATGCAACCTATATCGATACCTCCCTATAGAATGACACATGCAAAACTAAGAGAATTGAAGGAACAACTGAATGACTTGCTCGATAAAGGCTTTATCAGGCCAACTACTTCCCCATGGGGTGCACCAGTGCTCTTTGTTCGAAACAAAAATTGATCCTTGCGGATGTGTATTGACTATAGACAACTAAATAAAGTCACTATAAAGAATAAATATCCTCCTCAACAATTGATGACTTATTCGATCAGTTACAAGGTGCAAAATGCTTTTCCAAGATTGACTTGCGGTCTGGTTACCATCAGTTGCGAGTCAGGGAAGTTGATATCCCAAAAACAACATTTAGGATGAGGTATGGCCATTTTGAGTTCCTTGTCATGTCTTTTGGGCTTACAAATGCCCCAGCAGCTTTTATGGATCTTATGAATTGGGTCTCCAAACCATTCCTAGATGAATTTGTGATTGTGTTTATTGATGATATTCTTATATATTCACGGTCGGAAGTAGAGCATGCAGACCACTTGCGAGTTGTATTGCAAACTCTCAAAGATTGCAGGTTATACGCTAAATTCTCTAAATGTGATTTTTGGCTTACCTGAGTAGCTTTTCTTTGACATGTTATTACAAGTGAGGGTATTAAGGTTGATGGACAAAAGATTAAAGCAGTGATTACTTGGCCGAGACCCTTGAATGCGACGGAGGTTCGTAGTTTTTTAGGCTTGGCGGGGTATTACCGAAGGTTTCTGGAGGGATTCTCTTCTATTTCTGCACCACTGACAGAATTGACACATAAGGCAACAAAGTTTCAGTGGACCGAGGCATGTGAGCATAGCTTTCATGAACTAAAAAAAAGTCTTACCACTGCACCTGTCCTAACTCTTCCAGATGGTAATGAGGGCTATGTTTTTTATTGTGATGCGTTAAGAATTGGCTTAGGTTGTGTTCTTATGCAGCATGGTAAGGTTATTGCATACGCCTCTAGACAAGTGCGGAAGCATGAGCAGATATATCCTACACACGATCTTGAGTTGGTTGCAGTTGTCTTTGCCCTAAAAATTTGGTGACATTATCTATACGGGGTTCATATAGATGTGTTCACCGATCACTAGAGCCTTCAGTATTTACTTAAGCACAGGGAGTTGAACCTACAACAAAGGAGATGACTAGAATTATTAAAGGACTATGATGTTGACATTTTATATCATCCCGGCAAAGCTATTGTTGTTACTGATGCGCTCAGCCGGAAGTCCATAGGTAATCTAAGTCATGTCGAAACTGATAAGGCTGGAATTACAAAAGACATATGCCAGCTAGTTAATTTGCAGGTACGCTTGGTAGATGTAGGAGGCGGAGGTGTTGTCTTTAAGAATATGGCATAATCTTCCTTTGTGACTGAAGTGAAAAGGCGGCAACATGAAGATCCTGAGCTTAGGAAATTGAGGGAAAAGATTACACAGCAGCAACACCCCTTATTTGAGCTAACTGTAGATGGAGTCCTTAGATACCAGGGTCGCTTGTGTGTACCGGCAGCTGGGAAGCTCCGTACAAATATTCTTTAGAGGCCAATTATTCTAGATATGCATCTAACCCTGGACCAACGAAGATGTATCAGGACCTTCGACAAATATATTGGTGGAATGGCATGAAAAAAGATATAGCGGAGATGGTAGCTGAATGTCCCAACTGTCAACAAGTTAAAGCAAAGCATCAGAGGCCTGGAGGCCTAACCCAGTATATTGAGCTTTCGTTATGTAAATAGGATATAATAAATATGGACTTCATCACTAGGTTGCCTCCCACTCCATGATAGTTTAATTCCATTTGGGTAATTATCAATAGGCTGATAAAATCTGCTCATTTCTTGCCAGTTAGGACGACATATTCAACTGAAGATTATGATAGGCTTTACATTCAGGAGATTGTTCACCTTCACGGAGTTCCAATATCTATTATCTTAGATCGAGGAGCTGAATTTACAGCACTTTTTTGGAGATTGTTTCAGAAAGGTCTAGGCACTCAAGTAAATCTTAGCACCGCTTTTCATCCACAAACTGATGGACAGGCAGAACGTACTATTCAGACGGTTAAGGATATGTTACGTGCTTCTGTGTTGGATTTTAAAGGAAGTTGGGATCAACATCTACCTCTTATCGAGTTCGCTTACAATAACAACTTTCAAGCTAGTAGTTAGATGGCCCCTTACGAAGCACTATACGGGCGGAAGTGTAGGTCCCCAATAGGTTGGTTTGAGCTCGGGAAAGCAAATTTGCTAGGCCCCTATCTAGTCCAACAAGGGATTGAAAAGGTTAAGCTTATTAGAGATCGACTTCATACAGCACAGTGTCGACAGAAGTCTTATGCAGATGTTCACCGACGGAACTTAGAGTTTGAGGTAGAAGAATGGGTTTTCCTGAAAGAATCGCTTATGAAGGGCATCATGCTATTTGGAAAGAAAGGAAAGCTCAGTCCTAGGTATGTTGGACCATATAAGATTATTCGGAAGATCGGTAAGTTCATCCTGTATTTCATGTTTCTATGTTGCGGAAGTGCATTGGAGATCCTTCACGTATTATGCCCATTGAAAATATTTGTATCGCTGAGGATTTATCTTATGCAGAGGTACCAATAGCGATTTTAGATCGGCAAGTAAGAAAGCTTCGAAATAAAGATGTAACTTATGTGAAAGTGTTATGGAGAAATAACAATGTCGAGGAAATGACTTGGGAAGCAGAAGAGGAAATGAGGAAGTAGTACCCCCAACTGTTTACGACTTAAGGTGAGTCACATTTCGATTAATGGCAGTTATTTGTTCACAACGACTTAGTTAGATTTTAAGTAGCTTGAAGGTGAAATTTATATGTCTTCTTACGAGATAGCTATGCAAAGATTATTAGTTAAGATTTTCAGAATTTAACTTCAGGTTTATGACTGTAACAAATATAGACTCGCAAATAAAGTACTATGAGAAAAAAAAAATACAACCAAGGAATTTCCTAGATCCATTCGCGGGAGTATGTTCATAAGGGGGGAGAATGTAAGATCCCGTACTTTTTGTCTAATCGTGCATAATATATGTGGCATAGTATAACATGGTTATATGAGGTGTATATGACTTTGTATCATACATTGGAGATTAAGATTGCAAATAGGTGGCAATATCAAGGCACTAAACAAAAGTTTTAGGTCAAAGGGCCCCTCAAAGAAAGTTCATGATAAAAGAAATGGCTCGGGTAGAACTTCGCCCGTTTGAAAGGTTTAACTTGTCCCATACCTTGTGGATAAGCGTATGAGTGTAAAACATGCGAAGAATAGTGTGTTATGAGGTATTTTAATAGCACAAGGGTCGTATGTTAAGTTTGGAAGTCAAGAAAATTAGTGAAACTAAAGTCGGCAAAAGGTATCGAAGTTTCTCTAATAATATTTTCTTAACTTTGGGTCAAATGTCTTGGATGTTTTCTCCAAATATACAAAGAGTTAGAAGTCCTATCACCATTAAATCGAAGGCCTACGAGTCTAGTTTGCAACGCATAAAACCCCGTATCCAACTGACATCTGAGTAAAAAGTTATGAGTGTTTTACTAGGGACTGCCGGGGCAGAATCCTGGTCGGGTAAAAAATGTGGTATGTCGGCTTACTCAACGTTTTAAGCCATGAAAACATTTCATTTTCCTTCCAAACCAGAAATAAAGCTTAAGAGGCGGTTCCTATGGAGTACTTGCATGATAAAGGTCAGTTTTTGACAATTTCTACCATTAAAGATTACCCCCGTGCCTAGAAATGTGATCTCTACACATGGCAATCGTTTTCCCCTTCTATTAGCTGCGTTTGGAGTAAGTTTTTGAAGATATAAATTTGTAGTTATTCGTGTTTCTTCAAGATTTACACTTGGTTAACTAAGGTAATCATCTCGGGACTCTTTTATGATTGTTTTTATGAAGTTCTACGGACATTTCATTAAGTTGAGGCCATTTGGCAAATCTGCTGATTTAAGAACAATTATGAACTGTTTATAGGTGTGTACCAGCTGTGTATATATAGTGTTTGCGAAGTTTAGGACATAAGGAACAATTTTCATGAAGAAGCTACGGCCATTCGAGCGTTCATTGAAAAGGTATATTAAGGCAAAGCTACGTCCCTCATTTTAGCACCACTCCTAGGAAATTCCTAAAACGCCGAATGTGATATTTTGTTATTCTCTTGCTAGAAAGACCTTCAGTGAAAGGCATTGGGATCTTAGCTGAATTATTTTCATCAATCTGTTATTTTGATATTTCACTCGTTCGGATAAATAGAGTGTTCGACATCTACATGTCATTTTATTAGTTTCCATGATTATATGTCGGCACGTATTAATTTGTATTCTTCCTTGGGTGATGTGAATTAAAATGTCACGTGAGACCCTTACTACTTCTGACCAGACCTCTTTCTCCACTAAGGTTATTATTAAAGAAAAGATTTAAAGTAGCTCACAACATTCAAACCTCCCAAATATAATTTAAATGTAAACTATTAGAACACCTGGTTTTTGAAATATTTCTTTTATAAATTATCTAGGAACCAAGTTAGGAACTAAGTAAGTCACCTTTAACTTGTTATGAATATCAACAAGGTTAAGTTATCCTTCTAAAATTCGAGTTAACTTTTCAAGCTTATTTGCAAGAACATATCAAGTTCCATGAGATTGTTATATGTTATACGAAAGTTATTATGGGGTTATGAGAACAAGACTACAAACGGGCGAAGATTGGCATCATGACAACAATTACTCATAGGTATTATAAATCCATGACGACATGCTATGCATTCTACTCCCGACCTATAATCGGGAGGTATGGGGCCTATTACCTATATTTATACGTATGAGACACAATGGCCACAAGTTGGCGAATCTGATGCCGGTTTGCTACCGGAAGGCATCACCATTGCTAGCATTTGGTGGGGTATGTCATGCATTTGCATCTATATATATATATATGTATTCACGACATACGAATATACGAGCATACCATGCATATTTAACTAGTAGAGGGCTAAAGGTCAGCCATGGAGATTATTTGGGTTTCATTTTCAGGTGGTATATCTAGTACCCTTTAACAGTAAATGTTTACAATTTTAATTTTCTCTTTACATACCAGTACATTTTTATTCGTATTGACGTCCCCTTTTCTAGGGACACTGTTTTTTGTTTTGTACAAGCAGGTACAGGCGGGGACTCTAATCGGCCCACCCGCTAGGATTCAGGTTCAGTTGTGAGTTGGTAAGCTCCATCTTATCATGGGGCTATCAGAGGATGTTTACTTTTGTTGTACAGTTTGGGTATAGTCGGGGCCTTGTCCCGACAGTGGTTTTGTCACTCATAGAGGCTATTGTGGACACAATGTTGTGGGTTTTCTTTCTGTATGTTTCAATCTCCAGCCAATAGTCTTGGCATGTATGTATATGTGTGTGTGTAAGTAGGTATTTTTCGGTTGTGGCCTCGTCGGCTAGATAGTACATCTTTATTTGTTTTTTCGATTTGTCTAACATTGTTTGTATGGTTATTCTCTTTCAGGTCATGACCTCTGGGTCCAGGCTTCACTTTTTAGAGGTTGTGTTGCCCAATCTTTTTGCTTCACAAGTTTGGTTTAGCTAGTTTGTTTCAGTGGGTATCTCAATGTATTAGGGTATCGAGTGCCAGTTATGTCCCCTATTTCGGGGTGTTACACTTCAAACAAAATCACCTTTTCACACAATGAATATGATTTTGAGTACAAGGATTTATTCAACACTCACGCTCAAAAGTTATTTCAAGTACAGTTAGTGCTCAATACCATAGGCTTGCCCTTATTTTCACTGCTTACACTCTCCAAACTAGTTACTAGGATCACTATAGGACTTTTCTTAGCTTGTAACGTAGGCTCGGGGTCAGGTGGGGTACATTTAGGTACTTTTTAGTGAATTTCTGCCCTCCTTGACATTACATTGGCTATTTACCTCTTCCTTGACCTATTTTTGGCAACTTTTCATCTCAAGTTCTTTCCCTTAACTCCTTTCAACCAAGGATGTGTCTTTTGAATTTCTGGCTCTTAGTTCTCAATTTCTTCTTTTTCTTTCACTTTCTTTTTCTTTTATTTCTTTCAACACTTGTCTTTTGCTTCTTTTGCACAAAGCCAATTCCTCTTTCATTATTTTTCCTATTTTCAACACTAACTCTTTTCATACCCTTTTTCCATTTGGCTTCCTTTTTCATAGCCACCCTCAACTTATGCATTTTGCATTAGTTGAGGTGCACAATGTTCGATGTAGGACCAGGGCCAAGATCAAGGTAACTTTTGGTCTTAGCCACCCTCAACCTAGGCATTTGGCCTAAGTCAAGGTGCACATGTCCAAGGAGGGACCGGGGCCAAGACAATGTTTTTAAGGGAATGTGAGTTAGGTGAATCAAAAGAATTGGTCAATTTTAGACTTAAATATTTGGATCAGAAGGGTATAATGCTATCATTTGGTTAGATCATTTTAGGCTTAAGTGGACTAATTTGAACAATGGCCTATGATCACTTCCTAACTTCTCACACACTCTTGGCACATAGTTTTATTATCAAATTATCAGATTACCCAGTACAAGCTTTTAGCTTAAGTCATAAGATCAAGTTGGTTCGTTATCATGTCATACTCAAAGCCAACACATTCAACTCATTCTAGCTTACAGATTTTAGCACATGTTAAAATATTTGGACGGGTATCATTTTTCTTTCTTAATTATGCCATCATGCTTCATTCTTTCTCAGGCTTCTACACATACAATCCTAACTTATGCCGGTTCAACAGAAATTAAACAGTCTCTTGGGGAAAAATAACACATGGAAGAAAACCCTAAGAGAGGATTATGAGTTGGGTTACTTAGACTTCACCCTAACACTAACAATCCATTTACCACACCCCCAACAAAATAAAGTGCAATTGTCCCAAATGAACAAAAATAAGCAATAAAGAGTAGGGTAGAGGTGAAGCAAACCTGTGGCGAAAATGCTCCATACACTTCAACAAGCGGGTGAGTTCGGTTTCTCAGATCCCGCTGGAACAACACTTGGGTCCCCCTAAGTAGTGCCCACATCATCTATCACAACAGCATCAGTAGTGCTATCAGTCACTCTAACTGCACCATCAGTAGTGCTAACATCATCTCCCACGGCAGTCATGGCCTCAGTGGTGGACCTAGAACTTGAGACTCCAATATTACTTTCACGAACCCTCTGTTATCGCAACTCCTCATCTATAATGGAGGCTCTCATAGCCTGCTCATTGTACTGTCATTCCTGTTTCGTAGCTCGTTCATCCTCTGTGGTGTCAGAAACGTGACTAGAGCGGTGCCTCTTCCTTCGAGCACGGGTGGGCTAGGGGTTGTGCAATGTCATCACTGAATAAGGCATCAAGCACGGTGTCATCAACCAATGCAGTAGGTGCAGACTCTGGCTAATCTATAGGAGGGGCAATGATGGCATCAAGGTCGGCCCGAAGACTATCCAACTCGGTCCAGATAGAGGATAGATCTGTGACGGGGGCTGGTCGTGCGAGGACTCTCAATTCAAAGGCATTCAGGCGCTTATGAACGGCCTGGACCTTCTGGTCCATCATGGTCTCCATCCTCCACTCCATTCTAACCTCAGACTCTACAATAGACTTCTGCATACATGGCTTCACATGATGAAGCAGTGTGGCCATATAAGCCTCTAATTTCTGAACACGAGCCAAGGGCACCACAGCAGCTCCTGAAGGCAGGGTGACTCTGGACGAGCTAGGGGCCCGACTAGCGGCCTGTGATGGGGAGGCCGGGGCATCATCAGTGTGTGCTGGAGGGGAAAGGTCATCACCCTGCATCTACTCCATATCATCTACTAAATTTGTTCCCGAAGGAGGTACATCGACCTGTGGCTCTCTGTGTGGTGCAGCCACATTCGCCTCATCCTAAATTAAGCCTATATCGAAGGTCCCCATTCCCCGAATCAACTTGTCACAAGGCCAGATCGATATTCTAGAGTCCCTGCATAACTGAAAAATGAGGCAAGGAAAAGGGTAAGTGGTGGAGGCCTTGAAATCCCTCTCATGAATCTCTGCAATGATCATGCTGGCAAAATCAATCTCGAACCCCGTAACCAAAGCTGCTACCATAACCGCGCAGTCCCAAATTAGGGTATTATTAGCCTTCATGGGAGAAACCAGATTTTGTATCAACAGCCAGAAAAACTTAGCCACAAATATGAGAGTGACCTTCTTGATGCTTAAGCCTAAAGTGGTCAATATAAGGAGCCAGTCAGTGTAATAAAATCTCTCTTTTCTCGGCACTCGGCTGGAACTCCCTGCCCCGTACGATGTCCCATATGTAGTCAATTTCGGTCGTGTTGAGTGCCCAAGTGTGGACAGGGCCGTAGAGGAACCGGCGGATGGTGATCTCAGAGATTTCCACAGAAAACTCGTGCACTAGTGTCTTCTTAAGTGGTGTTTCGGCTCTGGGATTGGCATTTCTATGAATAGAGCCTCGAAGAGTGGCTGCGTAGGAAGCATAGAACTCCCTCATGATCTCCTCGCTATATGTTCCTGGTTCATTGCCTATCCACTCACACTTATGATGTTGAAAGAGCTGGTGGATATCGGGTACAGTGTGTAGGATCCCTGTGAGAACTTTGCGCTCCTCCATGATTAGCCGGGCCATCTTTTGTTTTTCATTCAATATCTTGGCATCCCTGTAGATTTGTCATTGGCCCTCCACGCACCATTTATTTAGCTCCTCGCCAACTGGAGCAGGGTCATTGTTTTGTGGCATTGGGACTTCCTCCGAACTAGTAGGCTCATCATACGAGGCAGCTCGGCCATGTGAACTTGAGCCTGTGGTGGACACTGAAGCAGACACTGCAGCAGAGGCAGACTCAGAACCAGAAGCAGACCCAACCGATGACCCGATCAGTGTATCCTCCTTATCAGACTAGGAGGCAGTGACTACGTCGAGGACCACCTTCTTAGATTGATTCCAAGTAGCCCAGGGTGCTGTGGGTGATGTCTGATGAGTCCACAAATTGGACTCATTTAGGGCTATATTTTAATTTAAATTATGTCCTCAAATGCTTATTTTATCTCAATATTTGATGAAAACCCTTAAGTTTCAGGTATTTGAAGTTTGAAAGAAAGCATGGACACTACATCGAAAAAAGGAACGAAAAGGCAGAAAAGAACGATGAAATGAAGGCCTGAGGATCGCCGAGTCCACTTGGCAAGTCACCAAAGGGTCTTACTTCACCTTTTGTTCCAGTGTGCTGAGCCCTAAAGGAAAGGATTAAGTCGGCGGAAAAAGGGAGCAGTCGATGCATCGCCGAGAAGTTTCGTGAAGCAGTACCGTGTCGCCTAATGACCTACAGCATGACAATGCTGAAGGCTGGTACAAGATGGCGATTAACTACACCAAAGGGCGAATCACCGAGTTGATCGGCGGTTCCAACTAACGACGTCGAAATATCCGTTGTAGCACAAATCTGTAAAAACTATAAATACTAGTTAGAGTTGTAGTTTTAAGACTGAAACAATTATTATAATTTCCATATAGAATAGTATTTTTTGATATTTTTGCTCTAAGTTTGAGAGTGTTTTGAAGACTTGAAGATCAAAAGGGTTCCATCTTCAAGATTTGGATTTGGGTCTCTTGGATTCTTAAATTTTGGCCTATATCAAGACATTAATCTTCATACCCAGTTAAATGCGAGCTCAATTTGGTATAAATTTCTATCTCTTATACATGTGTGGCTAAAAACCCCAATTCTTGGGGTGTGATTTAGCAAATATGGGTTAAGATAATTGTTGGATCTTGCATGCTAATAGTTTAATCGTAGTTTGATTATGATTTCGTTTAGTAGTTGTGGATGAATTTAATGAACTTGTAGTTGCAAAAACAACTTTATTTATGTGATTTCGGCTTGCTCAAGAGAGAGGTCGTAAAACTAAAACTACTAAATTGATGGTTGGTGGGAGTGGGTCGACATGAGGTTCAAGAGAGTGAATCCTAGTCTCATTCCCACACACTCAGCATGAGAGAGTTAATGGGTTAAGGCGTAGGCTGGTCTTCATGCAGCAAATGGTTGTCCGGGAGGAACGCATTTGAAACGGGGTAAGTTGCTCGAGAGAGAGCTTATCCCCCTTAAAGTTTAGCCTAGTCACAATTATTCTATGAATCTTCTATCGAAAGCATGTACCCAATAATCTAGCTTAACCCGTATTCCCGTCACATCCCAAGGATCACCTCTCATTTCTTAAAAATCCTTGTTTATTTTGCTGTTTTTACTTACTTGTGACAAAAACCCCCCATTGTTAATTGACACTCTTGTGTCCCCCTTTATTTTACAGTGTTTCTAATTGTTAGTATCTTTAGCTACGACTAGTTAGAATTAAATTTATTTTTCTATTAATTCTAAAAACCACTCCCTTGGGAACGATCCCAACCCTTGGTTGGGTTACTAAACTATTGTACGATTGTAGACACTTGCATCGAAAGTTGTGTCTTGATTACACAAACATCAATGTCTTTCCAGTGGGGGGGATATATTCAGGGTCTTTTGCAGCATTAGTTTCCTCGTCGATTAGCTGACGGGTTGGAACAATTGATTTCGATCTACCTTTAATGTCTATAGCTTTCTTCGGGGCCATTGTACCTGTGGAGGAAGGTTTATTATTAATTTAACCTAAAAACACACCAAAAAAAATTTAGAACAAAGAATGTAAAAAATAAAAAATAACATAGTTTTAGACAGTGGATTCAGTTGCCACCAACGGTGGGTATCTACGGTCTGTAGGTTGACCTACGGTCCGTGGATCCCCTTCGTAGGTTAGATGACCCAAAAGGTTGGGCGGTGATAGGAACCACAGATGTGCGGAACGGTCCGTAGATTGACCTATGGATCGTAGTCCACCTCCGTGGTTCCATACTTAGGGGAATTGCTTTGTACCACAGGCCACAGACCTAATCTACGGTCCGTAGACGGGGTCTCGTGGATCCAGTCTATGCCAGGTATTAGGCACTTCACTTCAAAACCAAATTTTATCAATTCAAACCATTGACCTTAGCCTAATCATGGATTTCAACATAATTTATGCAAGGTTGTCATCCCAAGGGTTCTAATTACTCAATTTTTGACTGATATTCCATATGAGGCTAGGAACCCTAAGTCAAAACTTGCATTTACACTTTTATTACACTGCTTTTACACAATACAAAGACAACAAAATCACAATCTATCGTCCCAAGGGTGTTTTTAATTTTAGTTTAGCATGCAATTTCATACAACAACTACACAAGGTCAAGAGCCACTTCCTGACTTTCTATAACAACAATGAATAGGAATTGAAACTGAAGGGAAAGTCGATTACCTTACAAGCAAAGTAAATGGGTGATTGTGTGATGACTCTAGACTTCCAACAACTTCTAACTCGCCTTTCACACCGAACCCGAATACCGAAACCTCTGGGGAATTTGGAATGAAGGAATTTGGGAGACAAGAGAGTTAATTGGGAATATGGGAGGATGAATGTGAAGAGATTAATGGGGGAATGGTTGTAATATAGAGGTATTTTAGGATTTTTAGGGGTTTAGAAACAGTTAGGAAGAAAATATGGGAAGTGGGGAATGATTTGAGTAAGAGGGTTTTTATTTAAAAGAGGTTCGGGTTGGGTCAGGCAGAACTAGGGTTTGGAACCACGAGACCCCGTCTATGGTTCGTGGATCGACCTACGGTTCGTAGATTGGGTTAGTAGGTCACTTTTACACCGAGGAAAATTTAGAAGTCTTACTTGGGATCTACGAACGCCATTCATGGTTCGTGGAATGAACCACGGACCGTCAATGGGATCCTTAGACCTCTGCACAGACCTTTTCTGCATATTTTTGTTTTTCGCCCCTGCACACGTAGCGACCATTAGGCCTTTCTTGTTACATATTCTGGACTCTTTTTAGAAACGGACCCTATGCTATATCTAGCCAACACAAACAAAAATAAACCACCTATCTAAACGAATTCAGAAAAGCAAATAAACAAAGAAAACTACTAAATCGAAAAGAAGAACCTATGGTTGGCTAGATCTTACATCTTGGGTTGCTTCCCAAGCACTGCTTGATTTAACGTCGCGGCATGATGCAAGCCTCTTGATTACTTAGACTTAATCAAGATAGTAGTCCTCAACAACTTCTTGCACACTTTCTGCGTTTCCCAGATAGATCTTGATCCTTTGCCCATTTACCTTGGACTTTAGCTTGTCCGGAAACAAGCGCAACCTAAAGTTGAATAGAACCACAAGATCACCCACAATAAATTCTCACTTTTCATTCCTTTGATCATGATACTTCTTCATCTTCTCCTTGTACAAGCCTAAACTTTCATAAGATTTTACGCGAAACTCATCAAGAACATACAAGTCACTCATTCTCTAATTTGATGTGGCGCCCTAATCCAAATTTAGCTTCTTTAGCGCCTACATAGCCTAATGCTCTAGCTCTACCGGCAAATGACAAGACTTCCCATATACAAGTTTGTAGGGGAACACACCTATGGGAGTCTTGAATGCCATGTTATAGACCCATAGGGCATCATCAAGCTTCCTTGACCAATTAGTTCTATTAGCATTTACAGTCTTAGCAAAAGTCTATTTGATCTCTCTGTTGGACACTTCAACTTGCCCACTAGACTCCGGATGGTATGGAGTGGCCACATTGTGGCGGATGCCATATTTCTCAAGTAGCGCCTTGAACAACTTATTACAAAAAGTGGGAACTTCCATTGCTGATAATCGCCGTAGGTGTACCAAACCGGTAGAAGATATTCTTTTTCAAGAATGCGGTGACACTTTTACCTTCATTATTGTGAAGCGCATTTGCTTCCACCCACTTCGACACATAATCAACCTAAACAAGAATAAACTTTATCCCATGTGAACTCACAAATTGACCCATAAAATCAATGGCCCATACATCGAACAACTCTATCACCAATATAGGATTCATAGGAAGCTCTTGCCTCTTCGAAATTCCTCCTTCTCTTTGGCAATGATTGCAAGACTTGGCGAAATCATGAGCATCTTGGTGGATGATAGGCCAGTAATACCCACACTGGAAAATTTTTATGTGCAGTCCGTATACCACTATGATGCCCACCAACATGCGATGTATGGCACGCCTCTAGCTATGATTAGCTTTAGCACTTTCACACTCAACCACTAATTCTCACGCCCACTCCGTTAGGATTCGACCCCAACCTTTGGTTGGGTTACTAAACTATTGTACGATCATAGACACTTACATCGGAAGTTGTGCCTTGATTATACAAAAATCAAAATGGCACCGCTACCGGGGAGTGGTGTTACGTTAAATTTTTTAGCTTGAGTCGAATTCTGCTTTCGATAATTATAATTTACTAACTTTATCTTTAGTTTTGTTTTCCTTTGAATTTGTTAATATAGGTAGGCACCTTTAGCATGGCTGAGGGAAACGGTGACAAGTCGGCTGAGACAAATCAAGAAGTCGAAGGGGACTTCAAATTATCTGCACTGGTAACTCAGTTGAACGACTTGGCCACCAAAATCTCAAAGGTGGAAAACTAGTGCAACTGCCATGGGAGGTTCATTCCCCTTCATGAGCGAGAAAAGTTTAGGAACAATGAAAATAAACTCATCGAGGATAGGCTATTGATCATTCTCCAAAAGCTTCATGAGCAAGATAGAATGCTAGAGGATATGATGAATGCGTGGAGTTGTTGAATCAGATGAGTAGCTCTCACTCAATATCAATCAAGTTGATAGAAGACCTCTTGGACCACGCATTGCCTCATCTCTATCCTAGTTGTAAACGAGGGTTGCCTAGTAGCTTTAGTTCTAACCCCAGTATTGAAGTTTTACTGATAGCTTGCGTCGTGCCACGACGTAAAATGAGGCGCTTTTTGGGAGACAACCCAAGGTTTTATCACTTTAAATTAGTATGATAGAATAATGGTGTGTTAATTTTGTAGGTTAAAACAAGAAATGTGTTGAAAAGTGTAGGTTTGCGAACTGAGGATCAGGTTGGCGTGTTGGGGAATTAATTGGCGATCCCGCTATTTTCCACCATTTGGACCTCCACATAAATTGGAGGCCTTGTAAAACTTTGTGAGGTAAGCAACAATTTGGCGCGTCGCCGAGTAAGTCGGCGAACTATATTAACGTCGTCGAATGGACGCAAACTGGGCGGTTTTTATTGGCCAAAAGTCCTAGAATTTGAACTTCTTCACTTTCCCTCGCTTTTCAACTTCACATACTCACACCAAGATAGCAATTTCAATATTCTTGCTTTCCATTAGTATTTTAGTTTGTTGATTTGTGCTCAGAGTTGGAATACTTTGCCACCTAGCTTTTCAATAGTGTTTTAATCGGCATCTAAGGTTGGTTTCCGAACCCTAAATTTATTGTTGAAAATTTTGAACTCTTTTGCAATAGTAGTATCGTATTGATGTGTGTTGGGCCTCTCTGATTGGATTAGAATCCTTAATTGCCTATTTTAATTTGAAAAATCTTGCCCATATGGTTTGACTATCAAATGCCCGTAATCTTTGTGCTTTTTGATGAGTTGGATTGTGATTGTATGTGGTTAAATTTATTGGGTGAAGTCTGAGTAGACCATGTTTGTGCTAAATGTCAAAAATTTGCGCAATAATAGAGCGGGTGACACCACTCTTAAGAGCAAATATCTTCAAATGGCCAAATTTGGCAAATCCGGGAGAAGTCTGAGTATTCCGGGATGATAGGTAGTATGGGTCTTGTTTGAATTCCATTAGTGCATGCTTTAATTATTTTTCGAGGATTGCGGGGTTGAATTTGAGAAGGTGAATTGAAAATGGGCACGTTGGGTCATTCGGCGAGCTGGGTCGAGCCCGTCAAACCACTCGGCGGTTCACCTATTTTCTTCATCTCGCGTTTAATTTCGTGTAAAGTTTGTGGTTTGAGTGTGTAACTTTCGACGAGATGCCTGAGTTCACCGAAGGAACTCAATGAATCGCCGAAAGTACTCTTTATCGCTCTTTATTTGCACCTCCGAGACCCTTAGGCACTGTAACTTTCAGTAGACTAACCATTGCTTACCGAAAGTAGTGAGAGATTCGCCAAAAGGACTCTCCTATCGCCAACATGCCTAATTGTTGAGCCAATCACTTCGGCGGGATCGACTTATCTCGCCAAAGAGGTTCGGTGATTGGCCGATTGGATCGGTGACTCGCCGACTGGATCGGCGAGTTTGTCTGCAATAACTTCTCTATGCTTGCATTTGGGTTTCTCCTCGATCTTTTGTAGATATTGTACGTACTAGTCTAACCGAACCACCTCAGAAAAAAGGCAAAGGGTGTTACGATAAATGAAATAGGTTCACGTCCCTCACAGAAAAGAAAGCAAGATCTCCCACAAGGAGATAAAGGCAAAAGGAAGAAACATATAGCGAAGAAATGAGTCGCTACTGAGGTCCAAATTGAGTGGTCTGAGCCTGAAGATGATCAACCCTTAATTCACTGACAAAATAGGCTCCGAGATAGACCTCAACCCACATCCACCAGGGTTTCATCAGCTGCAGCTCCTCCAATAACAAATTTAGTGCCAGCTCAGGCACCTCCAGTCATCCATGCACTCTCTATAGTTCCTCCACTGAGGTTGTTTAACAGATTGAAAGGTGATAGTTTACGGACCATCATATAGGAGAATTTATTATTTATGGAGGGTCTTGAAGGCAAGCATCCTTATGTGCTTGAAACTCTCCGATACCATGGATTGGAGTAGTTCACACGGCCCCGAGGTCCTTACATTCATTATTGCGTAAGAGAGGTTTACACTGCTTATGGGGAGTTGGTGCCTAAGAACAAGAAGAAGGCAAGTGAGTTTCGACCGGTAAAGTCTGTCATGGTCAGAGGGAAGGAGGTGGAGTGTCAGAGCGGGCATATTAATGGCGTATTAGGTAGACTGCTGCACTCTGCAATCCCTTATGAGGTGTTGTCGATTGTTCAGTCCCTGGATGATTTGAAGGGTTGGTTGGCTTCGATGATTTCTGACACCACCCCGAGGTGGATGGATGTAAGAGATCCCATTGAGAAGAGAGACATGAACAGCGCCTCCAGGTTTTGGTTTGGCTTCATCAGCAGCACCAAAATGACATCCCAGAACGAGTCTATTATGAGCCATCCTAAGGCAGCTTGCCTCGGTTCTATCATGGCCATGAGGCGGATCGACCTAGGACTGCTGACTTTGAGGAGATGGCCATGAGAGCCAAGCAAAGAATTACCTCTCTGCCATTCTCAATTTTGATCACTGAGTTATGCCGACGTGTTGGAGTACCCCGGGATCCTATGAATAATATAGAGGTCATCCCTTCATCCTCCACGGCCATCCGGTGTATTGAGGCCGAGTTCACACGACAGGGGGTTGAAAGGAGGAAAGAAGCTCCAGCAGAGGCACCTTCGCTTACTCCGACCTCTGAGCCCTCAGGTATACCCGCTCCTTCTTCCTCTTCCTCACAGGCACCGGGTGCTTCCTCATCCTCTCAGCCTGCTAGTATTACTCAGGCCATGATCTTGAAGATGGGGCAGTTGACCTATTAAGCTGATGTGAGAGCTACCCGATTGGAGAGATCCATCCCGTGGATAATTGACAGTACCATACTAGCAGCACTTACCCCCCTTCAGACTTTTGTTGACACCTTGATAGTGAGAGACATTGTTTGTGAGAGTAGATAAGGGGAAGCCTTTGAGGTGTCGGCTTTAAAAGATGAGGTTGCGAGTCTGAGGAAGGATGTAGACTATTTGAAGGCTATGGACTTCACTTCACTGAGAATGAGAATTCTCCTGAGACCTCAGGGATTCCTCCGGCTACCACCGGAGATGTATAGGGGGATGGCACAGCACATGCAGAGTGGGATGTATAGACCGACGAGGAGTTGCTATCAGTATATGTTGAGGAGAGCAGAAATGAGGGCATATTCAAGGACTTGCCAAATCTTATAGTGACGGTTGTGCAGTCGGTGATCCAGACAATACCGACTGAGACATCCACAGCAGCTCCTAGTGGATCTGGCATTGTTATTCCGTCTAAGGCTACTCCGAGCACTAATGCCCATATACAGACTGCTACACCAGCCACCGAGACTTCGACAGAGAAAGAGACTACGTAGACAGGACCTTTCTTTGCCTCCCTCTCTGTCTTATTATATTCTTACTTTTGGATACTTTTAGTTGCATTTGAGGACAAATACTTTTTAATTGTGGTGGGGTGAGGCCCACACCTTTTGTGTTGATAATTGTGTTTTGTGTATATATTTGGGTTTTTCTGCTTTAAAATTGTGTTTTATCTATTTCTGTGGATGATTGAGATTATGGCTCCTTTTATTTTATATTGTAAAATGATTTTAACCCGTCTGAAAATTTTTGCCACCTCTTGTGTGATGAATGTGGCTTTCTTTTGCAAAATTTAAGTCTCGGTCCCGATCATAACCGAAGACTTGAATAGTTCTTTTAATCGAACAAACATGAATGCGCGGCTACGATAAGGCCAAATGAAGTTGCATAGACAGTATGTGAACTTTTTGCATCTCATTTGGACTAGCCAAGTATCAAATAGAGTCTCTTGTAATGGCCGTTGCACACTAGGCAAAGTGTGGAGTCTTGTTTGACTTTAGTGTCGATGCCTAGTGGGCTGAGCTTACTTTGAAACATGCACGATAGATCCTAGAATTTGACCCATTGGTCCAATCGACTAAATAAGGCTATCTCTTGATATGATTTTAGGCAACTTTACTGAGTGTGAGCCAATTTTACATATACCTCTTTTGTGGCCTACCTTGTGAGCATGTGTGAACCTTTGTTGAACACCCCTTGAGCCTTACCTTTCTTTGTAAGAAACTTGACTAAAACATGACCCTTCTTTGTCCATTACCCATAATCCTCTTGATTTGTGGTGAGTTAAATAGCCAACTTAGGCCAAAAACCTAAGTTGGGGGTGTGATGAAAAGAAAAGGGAAAGTCAAGAAGTGCAACGAAAGTCTCCTCTAAACTATGGTGTTAAAAAAAAATGGAACCCCTCCATATAAAAAAAAAGAGAAAGAAGGAAAGAGAAAGAGAAAGGAAAAAGAATGAAAAAGAAAGTTGTGGAATAAAGTACCAAAGAAATGGGGTTTCCAAACAATCCCTAGGAAGTGAATAATGGGATGACTCATGAGCACTAACAAAAATTATGAAGGAAAAGGAAAGGGAGTGTTGTGAATACCGCATCTCATGAGGATAAAAGTCACTAAGCCTAAATGACCATACCTTTGCACTCAGCCCCATTGCAAGCCTTAAAAAGACCTTTTTGATCTTGAGTGAGTTAAAACAAATGTCGATTGGAAATTACGGGCAAACCTCTAAGTAAAAGCATGCATTGTTTTCATCTTTGTGAGTGTGAGTGTTGCATATGAATCCTGAACTTTAAATGATTAAATCAGTATGTGCGAATATGGAATCATTTTTTCTGTGAGGGCATTCAAACACTCTAGTTGAGCCTGAACTTGCATTTGAGGAAAGTATTATGAGCATGAGACTCTTTGATATTGGTGAGTCACTACTTGAATCTTTGAGTTCACAATTAATCTTTGCATAGTTAAATTGAGTCTTGTTGTGTGCATTCATGAGCGAATCTTGTGTAGCACTATTCAAGACACCATTTTTTGAACGACTGAACTTGAGAATGCTTGAGGACAAGCAAAATTTTAAGTTGAGGGAGTTGATGAGTCCACAAATTGGAATCATTTTGGGCTATATTTTAATAGAAATTGTGTCCTCAAATGCTTATTTGATCTCAATATCTGATAAAATACCCTTAAGTTTTAGGTATTTGAAGTCTGAAGGAAAGCATGGACACTACTTCGCAAAAAGGAGCGAAAAAAGCCGAAAGAATGAAGAAACAAAGGTCTGTGAATCGTCGAACCCATATGGCGAATCGCCAATAGATCACATATTCGCCTTTTGTTCTAGTGTGCTGAGCCCTGAAGGAAAGGAGAAATTCGGTTGTGAAAAGGAGCAGTCGGCGTTCCACCAAACAACTCTGTGAAGCAGTGCTACATCGCCCATTTATCCAGGACACAAAGATGCTAAAGGTAACTGATGAAAGGCAACGAAGTATACCAAAGGGCGGATGGCCGAATGCCTCGTCGATTCCCACTTACTCGCCAACAGATCCTTCACAACACATTTTCTGAAAACTATAAATACTAGTTCAATTTTTATTATTACGGGAAAATTTCACCTTGTTTTACCTAGTTTTTAGATTATTATGTTTTAGACAGAGTTTTTGGAGATATTTTCTCTAAGTTTTGGAGAGGGTTTTAAGGAACTTAGAGTTTTCAAGGGTTTCATCTTCAAGAAATTGGACTTGGGTCTCTTGGATTCTTCACCTTTGGCTTTTTTTAAGACTTAATCTTGCATGCTGATTGATGGAAACTGATATTGGTATATGTCTTTATCTCGTTTACAAGAGTAGCTAAAATCCCAATTCTTGGGGTGTGATTTTGTGAATATGGGTTAGATTAGTTGTTGGGTCTTGCTAGCTGATAGTCTATTTGTAGTTTAAATGTGATTTAGTTTAGTGGTTGTGGATGAACCTAATGAGGTTGTAGTTGCAAATATAATTTCATATATGTGTTTTCGGCTTGCGAGAGAGAGAGGTCGTAAAACTAAGACCACTAAATTGATGGCCAGTGTGAGTGGGTCGACATAAGGTTTCGCTCGAGAGAGTAAACCCTAGTCCCATGTCCATACACTCAGCTCGACAGAATGAGTGGGTTAAGGTGGAGGTTGTTCTTTATATGGTAAGTGGATGTCCGAGAGGAACCCGCTTGAAACGGGGTAAGTTGCTCGAGAGAGAGCTTTTCCCCCTTAAAGTCTAGCCTAGTCATAATTACTCTACGAGTTCTCTATCAAAAGGATGTACCCAATGATTTAGTCTATCCCGTATTCCATTCACATCCCAAGAATCCCCCTTTCATTTATTAGATCTCTTTGTTTATTTCACTATTTTTACTTAGACAAAACCCCTATTGGATACTTGACGCTTGCGTCACCCTTTTTAATTTGTTATGTTTTCATTCTCCAAAGTCTTTAGCTACCATTAGTTTTAGCACTTCCACACTCAACCACTAATTCTCATGCCCACTCCCTTGGGTCTCCACCCCAACCATTGGTATTGTACGATCATAGACACTTGCATCAGAAGTTGTGTCTTGATTACGCAAACATCAGGTTCATTCACCCATGCTCCAAACATGTTTGTTTCAACGGAATTTATTCTAGAATGTCGAAAGTATGATGTTCTTGAATTATGTCTTGAAATTGGCTTTAGTTCTTGAGATTTGATGTGATTGTTGAGTTTTTGATGGAATCGTGTCGATTTTAGAGTTGTTTTGAGTTAAAATCATGTGTACATATACTGGGTATCTGAAACTAAAAAGGAATGGATAAAAAGAATCGAATTTAGGTGAATTGGGGCGAGAAAATGAAGAAGGAAAAAGTTGAGCAGGTCTCGGCATGCAAGTCCGCCCCAGCGCACAAAAATCACCTCCACGTCGCGGACTTTTTTCCACACAGTGATTTCTTGATCGTTTCTCATGTTTAACTATCAAAAAACACTCCTAAACATTATAAGATATTTCCAATCACAAATCACAATCCTTGAATCCATAATTTCAATTCAAGGAAAGTTAAGAGAAAAGTCAAGAGAAGTTCATAGAGTTTTTCAAAAGTCTTTTACAAACGTTTTAACTTTATTTTAAGACGTAACTTTTGAGTAGAGTAAAGAGTAAGATTAGAGTTCATTTCCTCAAAGATTATACGGGAACTAAGTATTCCCAAGAGTTAAAATGTTTTCACATTTGGGCAAGAAAGGAAACACCGATTTCCAAGAGAGCTTTAAATCTGAGTTTTGAGTAATTATCTCAAACCAAAGAAAGAGTTTTGTTTTAAAAAGATAGGAGTTGAGTATATTTTGGTAGTAGTATTGAGCACCGATATAGGGACGCGAGTTCATAATAACTCAATTCTCCATAAACCATGTAGCCATCATGGGTAAAAAGGATCATACTTTTTAGATGATTCCTTAGTGCTTTTTAGCATGGACTAGTGGATCCACTTATTTAAGGCGTCCTATATGATGACAAAGTCTAGGACAGTTCTGGCAGCATGGGCAAGACGTTGTATCATCACTTAGGCTCATATTGGTGGTTGTCGGCTACGGACACTCCCATAGTATTATATTACTTTATTATATGAGTAAGCTGAGTTGTTGTGGTATCTCTTCAATACATTGAGTTATCACCTATTATTTTAAATGCTTTGTATAAACTACACCTTTATTGTTGTTTTGACTTTGCATTTAAGCTGAGTATTCATGAGTTGAGTAAAGCCAAGGTAAGTGCTCCTTTTAGATTCCTTTCAAGCTTATGTCATATTTAATTTTCCCCTCACATAGTTGTACATTCAATGTACTGATGTCATTTGGCCTGCATCATTTTATGATGCAGACACAGGTAACTAGGATCAGCATCCAGCGCCTCGTTGATCTAGTTGAGCACTCATAGTCAGTTGGTAAGACTCATTGCTATCTGTAGGACCCCTTTTATCATTTGATTTAGTACTTTAGTTGTTAGGATGATTAAGGGTCTTGTCCCGACATCCCTCTTTGTTTTAGAGGCTTCAAAGATGAGTAGTTATAGCTCTTTAGTCTTGTTTTAGATGTTTTGCTATAAGATTTGAGTTGCCATTTTGGCTAAGTTTAATATCTCTTCAATTTGTTGCATAAGTTATATTTTGAAACTATTCGTATGTTTAAGTCTTCCGCTGAGTAAGTAAGCCAAGACAAGGGCTTAGGGCCAGAAATGATTCTCGAGTGTCAATCCCACCCAGGGTGTATGCTCGGGGCTTGACAAACTTGGTATCAGAGCACAGAGTTCAAGAGTCCTAGTGAGTCTATGAAACCGTGTTTGTAAAGTCCTAGTTATCGGTGTAAAGCGCGTCACATCTATAATTAGGAGGCTGCAACACTTAGGAAATTATCTCACTTCTTTCATACTCATTTTCTGTGATAGGGTTCATCTTTATAAAGTCTCTTTCTAATTAGCACTTGCGTGTGTTTTTCAGTTAATCATGCCTCCACGAAGAGCTGACCGAGGTCTTCCTGCTAAGAGGAACATTGAGGAGCAAGGGGTACTTAATGCACCTGAAGAGCAACCCCAAGGAGAAGTCACAAATGCTGAGTTCAGAAAAGCGATTCGAATGTTAAGCCAAGCCGTGACTAACCAGGTTGGGCAACAAAAAGGAGCTAGACATGAAGTGGCTTATACTTTGAGGATCCGAGAGTTCTTGAGGATGAATCCTCCAAGTTTCACTGGTTCAAGCACTACTGAGGATCCAGAGAAATTTATTGAGGATTTATAAAAGGTATTTGAAGTTATGCACGTTGCCGATGCTGAGTGAGTAGAACTAGCTGAATATCAACTAAAGAATGTTGCTAGGACTTGGTTTGACCAGTGGAGGAAGGGTAGAGCTGAAGTAGCACCACCTGCGAGTTGATGGTCTATGTGTAGAAGTTTGAGGAAGAGAAGTTGAGGGATAGGGAGGAGTTTAGAAACAACAAAGCGGAAACAAGGAATGAGTCCGGGCAGCCGAGAAATAATGTGAACCGGTCTTCTTCCCAACAAAAGCAAAAGCGGTCTGCTCCATCATCTGCTAGTGCACTTGCACCCAGAAACAAAGGTGAGTACAACGGTTAGAATTCACAGAACTTCGAGCTATACCTGCACAATCTCAGGGTAGTGTGCACAAGGACGTAACTGGGATCCTACATGTGCTATGTGTGGTAGGACTCACCCAGGTAAGTGTCGCGATTGCTTCACAGGTTGTGTTCAAGAAAGAGTGCCCTAAGAACTAGCAAGGAAATGGGAATCAAGGCAATAGGGCCCAATCTTCATCAGTTGCTCCACCAGACAGGGCTGCACTTACAGGTCCTACTTTCGGTACTAGCAGAGGAGAAAACCACCTATATGCGATCTCTAGTCGTCAAGCGTGATGTGAAGCCAAAATACATATTTTTAATCATCAT
Source organism: Solanum acaule (assembly GCA_036250505.1). Classification (NCBI taxonomy): domain Eukaryota; kingdom Viridiplantae; phylum Streptophyta; class Magnoliopsida; order Solanales; family Solanaceae; genus Solanum; species Solanum acaule. The sequence goes on along the minus strand of JAJOOR010015760.1, from coordinate 1,349 downwards.
TTGTCTCAAATTTATTATTTATATTTATCCTTTTTGAGTTTGGATTTTATGAATTGTGCTAAATAGTATATTTAATTTGTAGGATTAAATTGGTGGAAAAATGAAGAAGTTTGTAACTAAAACGAATTAAAGATGGAAGGTAGATGAAGGAAATCAAACAGACAGTTTAATGGATTAAATAAAATAAAATAATATATTTATATATAAAGTTGGTTAGATGCAAAATTACGGCAGAATTCAAAATCTGCCACTCTATTATTGCCACGTGGCAATTTTTGGCAGGAAAGAGAAAAAGCGGCTGCAATTTGCTATTAAATCACCTGCAGCTGCCACCTGACAGCAGCTGGATGGCTCTCAGTGATAGGCGGCAAGCAACAATAAATTCGAGAAACAGCAAATAATTCACGGAAAAAAAGGAATCGTATTCCTTTTGGTTTTGGTTCCTAATTTATTTTGGACTCAATTATTTAACTTAAGATTTTCTATATCTATAAATAGTACATAGAAATAATTATTTTGGGGGATTCATAGGAGATGATTGATAGGAGATACTTTTGAGAGTTATTTTATTATTCTTATTTTGGGGATTAGACACTATTGTTTACTTTTAGTTCTTAATATTTTCTTGGGAATTAACTTGCAAACTTTTGGCAATTTGATTTCCTAATTTGGTTTATAAGATTTTTGCTTTTAATTTCAATTGGAGATTACGGGTTTCTTTTACTCAATACGTAAGTTCATGAATTCTTCTTATACAATTATGAATTATGTTCTTACAAGGATGAGTAACTAAATCCACAACTAGGGCTGTGGGAACCATGATCAATTGACAATGTATGAATAATAACTAAGTAATTTTTTACTAGTATTGATGCATGCATTGATAATTCTTTCGTTTAGAAGTCTTTTTAACAGTGGCCAATTTTAGAACTCCCCTTGTTGCTACTTGCCGGACCAAGGAGGTAGTTAATAAGAAAAGAATTATCAACGGAGATTTAGTGTGATACTATCTAACAGTCTAATGTCAATTGGTGCGAGGGTGAAACTAAGCCATACATTGATGTGATGTCTAATCTGAGGTAAAGGTAAGGGTTAGTAAATTATACACACGTAGCCGGACCAAGGTGCGGGGTGAAATTTCCTATTTGGCGGACCAAGCACTTAGAGATACATAACTTACCACTTTCATGTGATACACTAGGAAAGGGTTACTATTATTAGGATTACCGCATTAAGAGCTTATGGGGACCACATACACCCTAGTTTCTCTCTCTCATTGATAACAACAAAGTTCAAATCTTGCTCACTTGTTCCTTGACAATAATCAGTTATTTGTTTCACAGGGCCCC
>JAJOOR010015759.1:0-27663 GCA_036250505.1 Solanum acaule | reverse complement strand
AGGGAGAGCACTATTGCATCATTCTAATGTTCCTTCTCATTTTTGGACTAATGCTTTTGAAACAGCCGTGTATACTATTAATAGACTACCTACACCTCGGCTACAACATCAATCCCCATTTTTTGTTCTATTTCAAATAGATCCTGATTACTCTTTATTACGTGTCTTTGGTTGTCTTTGTTTACCTTGGCTTCGTCCTTACGCAAAGGACAAATTGTCACCTAGGTCTAAACGTTGTATTTTTCTAGGATATAGTAAAATTCATAAGGGGTATAAATGTTTTGACCCTGATTCAGGAAATTTTTTTGTATCTCGTCATGTCATTTTTGATGAAAATGTGTTTCCATTTTCCTCGCAGGATGCAAAGGTTCCCAACTCATCGACCAATTCTGTTAGTGACCCAATAACCTTACAACTACCGTTGTTGCCTTCTCAACCAACCCCTCATGCTTTCTCTGAGTCAAGTGTTATCGCTTCTCTGTTACCTTCGTCTAGTCCAGCTTTGCACCAACCTTCAGTGGGAACAAAAATCCACTCACCACTGCCTACTGCTCCATCTGATAATAATTCATCTCCGGTTCCACTACCTCCTGTTCAACGCATGGTTACTCGTACTCAAACAGGTTCGTTGAACCCTAAGATTCCCTTTTCCTTGTCTGCTATTACACATTCTAGTGAGGAACCTACTTGTTATTCACAAGCTTCAAAAGAGGACCATTGGCGTCGTGCGATGACTGACGAGTATAATGCTTTGATTCAGAATGGAACCTGGGAATTTGTACCTCCATCATCTTCTCAGAATGTTATAGGTTGTCGTTGGGTGTTCAAAACAAAGTTGAAATCTAACGGGTCTCTGGATCGTCACAAGGCACGCTTAGTTGCCAAGGGGTATCATCAACGTCCTGGAATTGACTTTGTGGACACATTTAGTCTGGTGGTGAACCCGACAACAATCAGATTGTTACTCTCCTTAGCTATGACTAACGGTTGGAATATTACACAACTGGACATTTCAAATGCATTTCTCCATGGGAATTTAGATGAGGTTGTTTATATGTCGCAACCTCCTGGATTCGTTAATCCATCTCGTTCTGATCATGTTTGTCTACTGAAATGCTCTCTTTACGGTCTGAAACAAGCACCTCGTATGTGGAACAAACGATTAACTGATGCGCTTTTCTCTCTTGGTTTCTTGGGTTCCAAGACTGATAGCTCTTTATTCTACATATCCACTGCTACTGATAAGCTGTTTTGTTTGGTGTATGTCGATGATATATTGTTAATGGGTAATAACCCTGCTCGAATTAAGTCACTCGTTACACAACTTCAGGCCCAGTTTGCTGTTCGTGACCTTGGCACTCTTTCTTATTTTCTGGGCATTGTAGCAACCTGGACCAGTAAGGGATTGTTTTTGTCTCAACATAAATATGTTGAGGACCTTCTTAATCGAGTACATATGGCTACTTGTAGTCCTGTTTGCTCACCCATGCAACCTGCGTCAAAGTTATCCTCTACTTCTGGTGTTCCTTTCAATGATCCTACTTTATATCGTAGCACTGTTGGGGCACTTTAGTACCTCACCTTCACTCGACCAGACATTGCTTATGGTGTGAACAAAGTATCCCAATTCATGAATTGTCCCCTGGATGTTCACCGGATAGCTGTGAAACGTATTTTACGTTATATAAAAGCTACTGCTTCCCATGGCCTGTTCTTCAAACGTACTTCAAATAACTTGCTTCACGGATATTCTGATTCGGATTGGGGGGGAGATGTGGATGATCGAAAATCCACCACTGGTTTTGCTATTTTTTCTTGGTGATAACCTGATCTCATGGTCTTCACGTAAGCAACGAGCTGTCTCTAGGTCCAACACTGAGGTTGAGTATCGGGCATTAGCAGCAGCTACATCAGAAATTACCTGGGTTGAATTCCTTCTTCAGGAGATAGGCTGCTTCACATCTACTGTTCCTATCCTTTGGTGTGATAACCTTAGTGCTACCTACTTGACAGCTAATCCCATTTTCCACTCTCGTACCAAACATATGGAAATTGATTTTCATTTTGTTCGCGATAAGGTTCGTGCTAAGTCATTTTCAGTTCGATATGTGAGTACTCATGATCAAGTTGCTGACGTGCTCACCAAGCCCTTGTCAAAGTCTCGTTTCCTTGATTTATAGAACAAGTTGACAGTAGTTCAGCACCCTGCTCAACTTGAGGGGGAATGAAGACATATGATGCAGCATTTGTAGTCCAACTAGGATTAGTCTCTTATCTCCTAGTTTGTGTTGGTTTTGTTATTGTACTTGTGTAACTATAGGACTCTTAAGTTAGACTTTATATATATTCATTCATGTACATCACATATAATATTATTGAAAAGATTCTACACCAATGATCTATTAATCTCCACTAAGGATATACATAATTAATATTTAGGATTAGTCGAATCTTATGTATTCACCTGATGGAAAAAAACAACACATTTAGAAACCTCACCGTGTAATATTATCATGATCAAAAGAGTTTTAGCTTTGCCAACTAATTATGCATTTCAGTGGAAAACTAGCGTAATATGAAAAGGTAGTTTAATATCCTATAACCTTCACCAGTTTGCTATGCAGGAAAACCTCCACCATTTTGCTATGCAGGAAAACCTCTTGATGGTTACTCTGGCATAGTAGATAGGTGACTTCAGATCTTTTTTTCTTGTAAGATATTAAGAGGCTTTGAGGTACTCTTTCATATAGTTCTATATAAGAATAGACTTGCTTGGTTATGTAGTTATTTTTTTGTACTATCTGCTTTGTTCAAAGTATTCGAAAATACGATTATGAATTTAACTTAGATATCTATCATTTTTTGGAACTGTAAAAGATCCTAAGGCTTATTTTTCGGTGCAGATTGACGAAGGAAAATATGATTAATATTAACAAGGCTCACGATCTTCAAATCAATTCAATTGTTGCAGCAAATAAAGTGAAATTTGTGAATGTAAATTCCGTCGGAGAGTGTTTGCTTTATGGCGAAAGAGAGTACTAATTTTACGTAGACTGGACCACACTAACGTTATGGAATTTGTAGTTTTTGTGTCATCAAGTATTTCAGGTAACTTATATGTTGTCTGAGAATTCATGGAGTGTGGTCTTGTTGGACTGGCAGCAACACCTAAGTTCATTGGACCACAAGTACTTTTTCTCCTTATTGTTTGACAATTCTTAGGGAGCTCAATTTTTATAGCATGAGCTGACCTAAGCCTGATGCTAGATAGTTATTTTAATAGAAAAAATTACATATAAAACTATTACAGAATCATCTTGATGACAAGTCCAACTGATTTTCCATGTTAAATCTCGAGAGCATTGTGATGCAAGTGAAAATCATGCTCGAATGAGTTGGAGAGTAACAATAGAAAAAATAAGAAAGTTTAAATATTTACGATTACGAGATATTATTGTAATAACCATAAAAGTTTTTATATGTGGACATTTTAAAGGAAATACCTAATAAAATTTCACTTTTAATTGTTTTTCCTTGATCTTTTCTCAGTGAATTAGGCTAAACTTTGACACTAAATATTAGTAAAATCAATAATGATGTGGTTTTCAGTAGTTTTTCTTTACAGGAAAGTAGATAGCATCATTTGTCTTTGATAAGAGTCTTTACTTTGTAATAGTAACACCAAGTTGATGCCAAGAGCATAATAATGTCTTCGAAACCATTTAATATGTCTAGAATACATTTTTGTCCCACAAAACTTGATTTTCTGTTCTGTTTCTTATACATTCTTATGTGCTGAAGAAATTGTTTGACAAGGAAGGACATTTAAATTGAAGGAAAATAGCTTTTATCCAAATAATATTTCACAAGTACAATCCTCCATATACATTTTGCAATTTTCCTTGATATTTGAGTTGCAATTTTTACTTCAGTTCTTTCTAATATTTGAACCATTAATTTGAATATTTGCAGATCGACAAGATCTCACTAGGTTTGAGCATCTTTTATTTAAGGTCACATGATATCTATTGCATGGCTATTACTCATTCTGGTAATTGACTTTTGTTAATTATCAAACATTGAAGAGGGAGGCCATATAGCTTATATGTGTAGACGCTTTGAACCTTGATATGTCGTTTCATTCAAAATAATGGAGCGTAAAAGCTCTGCTCTACTTTTCAAGAGCATACTTGCCTTTTTATTAGTGGTCGTTAAAGAATGTTTCAGGTCGTGAGGTAGCTAGCTTTTGTATGTTCTCGACATGAAGTAAAAGTGATATTATGTACTCAACTACGTGTTAGAAACCGGTTCTATTATTTTGTATTATATATATGCAAGTTTGTATTTTTTAGGAGAAAAAAGTTTAAGCTTTTCATACTCAAAGGTGTACCTATCACATGTATTTTGAGGTTCAAGTCGAAGATCATTTTAGATGGATGAAAATGGATTCGCATACACATTTAAAATATGTTGTACTTAGTTTTTCAAAATTCATGTTTGTGTAATTATAACCAAAGCAATATTATGAGAATATCTTCCCTATAGTACGATTATGTTTGCACCCTTTATTTTGACACTCTAGCTAACTTACTTACTAAAAGGGATTAGCCCCCGTTGGACATGTTGGGCCCGTGCATATACACACTAGACAAAGCATGGGCTCAACATTTTATGTTTAGTAATTTTCTTTTAGATCAATTAAAGTACAACATTTAACATTTGAAACATCTATCAATATACCAATATCTGTACTTCCATTTGCAATTATATTATTCATTTTTAATATTTTAAACTCTAATTTTTTATCATATTATTTTCTTTTATCTTTTTTCCCTTAATGTTCCTTGCTTAGTTATATAATTATTATTGTCCCTTCTTTTACTCTTTGAATGTGTTCTCTGTTTTTTTTTGCCAATTTATTTTTATTATTCTCCTATTCTTTTACCTTCTTATTTAACTACCCAACATAAATACAATGAAAAATTAAGTCTCACTTTAAAACTTGTTTTTTCATCAAAAAGTGTGAGTGACAAATTTAATTCATTAATTTCCTTTTTTTAAAATAAAAAAATAAAAAAAAATAAAAATATATATATATATATATAATATGATAAATTTAAACAAAATAGATTATTCAATGATATATTGAATCAAATTGATAGATAAAATAAATAAAATATTAATGACCTCCAAGTACTTTTATTTCAAGTCAAGAAATATTTATTTCACCCCAAATTTTTTTTTTACTTTCGCTATGTACAATAATTTTAACTTATTCTCATCTTATTCTTAATGAGATGATTTATAGCACATAAATATATGTGAATTTTTTTAAATCAAATGTTTCAAGAAAAGTTCACAGAAGGTTGGGAAATAGTACGCCCGGTTCACCAGGTTCTACCACTGCAGGGCCCAATCATACTCAAAAGAAGAGTTTGATCCTGGCTCAGAAGGAACGCAAGTGTTTTTCTTTCTTAAACTTGTGTCTAATAAGAAAATGATGTCATATAAATTGAGATAAAAGAACACAAATAATTAGGATATTCATGATATCATAGATCTATAATTTTTTAAAAGCTAAATTCACAGTACGAGCAAAAAGTTAAAATTTTAACATTTACTCTAAGTATCTATGACATTTTTACATTATATATTATATTAAATTATACCATATGATAATAATCAAACAAAACTACAATTTCCATGAATGAGAAAATCAAAAGGCACTCTTGGTGAAACTAACAGAATTTTTTTTAAAAAAAAATATATGTTGCAGTTGATAACTTAAGTGGGACCCACATGTGAAAAGACAAACTACATATGATGTACTTTTTTATCTGCAACGGAAAATGTTCACACAACACAACAGTTGCTATAACATAATTAAAGCCTGAAGTCTAAAGTAGGATGCCTTAAATGACCAAAAACACCCCTTAATTCAAACTTAATCCCAGGAAGCACACATGTTGACGGTCTCGTGTGTGCTTCCTTTCCAACTCCCTCTTCTATATATGAGTAAAATTGATCGTGCTGTTATGATTATGGTGTGCAGAAGGTAAGTTTATATATGATTTACATACAAGGTTACTAATTTGCAAGCATTTCATAAATTCTGTTGTTTTATGCTTTAGACGGTGGAAACTGTAGCACAATTGTGTGCAATCTTTTAGTTGGATTACTTTCCATTGAGATTTGATGTTCCGTAATGTCGATTTGATGGCTGGTTGTGGGCCAACAACAATATATTTATATGTATGTTGCTCGAAGTATTTGTTTTGTTACATGTTCATGCATTTATTACTATTCAGATAACGGTTTAGTTAACTGAGATTGTTCTGGTGAAGTGATTTACTTATTATTTATCTACATACATCTGCATGATGCTTATTCATTCCCTTATGGCTGGGAATGATATGTTCACTTATACAACATGCAATTTATGCCTTTGAGACTAGGGATAACAATGTACACCTATACCACATGCATATTATGTCTTTGGGCAAGGATCAGAGTGTTTGCCTACACCAGATGCATTGCATTGCTTTGCCTTGCATTTTATATAATTCTGCATTGTGGCTTTAAATTGTGGTTGTGAATTGTGGATTATGTGTGGGGCCTCTACTATGGCGATATAAGATAAGTAAGAAGATGGTCGATTTGACTGTGAGTTATCGACAATAAGTTATTCGTGTCGTAGTTGCTATGATTGGGTTTCCTGATGTAGGGAAAGGTAAGATTGTTTGTGGTTCAATTGGTTCTATTATAATTGTACTGCATTGCATTCATTATCATATGATTGTGGTTGTTACATGTTAAACTTATGATGGATCGGGTAGGTCATTGTGTGACGGTTGAACTACTTGTTATTTTTGTGATTTGAGTCAGGGAAGAGAAGTGAATACAAACTGCACATATAGTGAGGTTTTTTTGAGTTGTGATTCTATGTAGACTAAATGTAACGATCGGTTCCGTCGTTATAGAAAAGCCAACGGGGAAAATTTTTGGGCCGGAAAACTTTTTCGTAGTAACTTGGGATTTCCCAACCTAGTCCAGAATTGGACGAAATCGGAGTCGATAAGGTCTAGGAAAATCTGGTAACAATTGGGTTATCTAATTTTGAATTTGATCACATGAGTAGATATCTAAGACGTTAAGGAACCCGTACGACCTTACATAATTGAATTCGGGTGAGAAGGTGTGTTGTGAAATGGGGATATTGGAATTATTAAATTTGCTCACTATTCTGTGCAAGACACTATGGCAGGAATTTGTGCCGCCAGGGCGGGGCCGTTGTAGCGGGGTGACTACTACTGTGGCGGGACAGACGCGACTTAAGTCGGAAATAAACTCCAAAAATATTTTATTCTGCACTTTTCGACTTTGAGAGCTAGGAGACGACCCCAGGTGCTTTCTTGACAGTTTTCACCATTCTTAAGGCTAAAGGTAAGGTTTTAACTCCCCGAACCTATTTTTCGATCCGTAGAATGTAATCTAGTGGGTAATTATCGACGGAGGAGGGTTTCGATATGGGAATTATGGTGGAAAAAGCCCTAATTTGGATATTGGGATAATGGGTTTGATCTAGGGTTTATAGAATTATTGGTAATTTGGGTAATTAGTTATTGTTTATTGATTTTCGTGTTATATTAATTGTTTGTAGACCAAGAACAAGAGGAACGAATCCGGAAAGGGAAGAATCAAGTTTCTTAGGGGATCAAGCTTGTTTCGAGATAGGTGATGGTTGTGATTTCATGTGGTGTGATGTATGTTGTTCTTGCTTAATTATAATACGTGTATGTACGCGAATGTTGCTTTATTGATCACACTTATTGTAAATGAGGATAGATGAATGATGAATGCCATGAATCATGACTTGATTGCATGATTATGAGAATGTACTTTGTGATTGTGATTGTGATTGTGGCTTGTTGAATGGATCGGGTGTTGCGTTCCGATACACTAACTTGGGTCGGTTGCCACGTTCCGGCATAAACATGAGATCGGTTGCCACATTTCGGTACACTAATAGTTTGGGTGTGGGTTGCATGAGAGGACCATTAATTTGACATAATTGTTATAGTTGAGAATAATGAAACTGCTAGTTGTTTATAAGTTTTATTGATATTATATATGTTCGGTGTATGCATTTTATTATTGTGTTGTAATGACTTATGTACTTATGTATGTTGCACTTATTGGGATAGCTGTGTGATCCTACCAGTACACTGTGGTTGTGTACTGTTACTACACTTGCTCTTTCTTTGTTGAGTACAGGACATCTTCAAGCGGCTATTGACATACCTCGCTTAGAAGATCAATGATCGTTTCGAATTCAAGGGTGAGCCAGTTCTTCCGGGCTGCCATGAGTTCTCTTTCAGTTTATGTCCACCTTTCGGATTTAGACTAGTTCTTTAGATTTTTAGTGTTTAGTATGGGGTTGTACCCCTTCTTGTTTAGACTTATGGTTGAACCTTAGATGTTTTGGTACATTGACTTTCAGGTTCTAAGTAGTATTTCCGCATTTGTTTGGTTAGACTTTTGTTGGAGTTTATGGAAACTCCCTATTTTTCTTTTCTTAGACATTTAAACCTGCTTCCGTATCTTTAAATTCCTTAGTTTTTGGTTAAGTTGTTTAGTTGGGTTGTTGTAGTGGTTCTCCCACCGGAGGGTTAGTGTGGGTGCCAATCACGATGCTCTGGGTAGTGACAAAGTTGGTATCAGAGCCTAGGTTCGTTGATCTCGATGTACCAACATGAGTCTAGTAGAGTCTTGCGGAACGGTACATAGATATCTGTACTTTTCTTCGATAGGCTATAGGACTTTAGGAAATCTCTCTGTTTTCTGTTGTTTCCTTTCGTTCTATAACTTGATTGCAATTGGTATCTGGCGATTCAAATTGGTATCTAACCTCCTTCACTCTTCTGTCAGTAGATGGTTAACACTAGGTTCAACGACGTCAGGCCCGTAGCTCCTGTTAATGCTTCAGCTGAGGAATCTGCAGCGAGAGGTCACGATCGAGGCAGGGGTAGATGAAGAGTTAGGGGTAGAGACCGAGAAAGGGTGGCGCCTACTAGGGATGGAGCACCGGTTGAAGATGCTTCCAGGAATGAGGCTCTTCCTGCGCATCATGAAGAGGTAGAGGAGAATATCGACGTTGAGAATGAGGAGAATGTAGGAAAAGAGGAAGAGGTGCATGCTGAGACTACAAGTATTCCTCCCATAGACCCAGTGTTAGCTCAACTGATCATGTCGTTCTTGAAAGGATTGGTTGGTCCTGGAGTGCTTCCCTCTGTTCAAGCAACTCAAGCTCCTACCAATCCCCCTATTGCTATCACTGTCCCTAAGGTGGATGGAAATATAGGTAATGATGCTTTGTTCCGTCCTTTGTTGGGTCCTGTTATGACTGGTAATGAGCATGAGATGTGACTAAGTTTTTGAAGTTGAAACCACCTGTGTTCCATGGTTCTGAGAGTGAGGATGCATATGAGTTCATCCTAGATTGCTATGAGAGGATTCATAAGTTGGGAATTGTCCATCAGTATGGGGTTGAGTTTGTGACTTTTCAGCTTCAAGGTGAGGGTAAGCAGTGGTGGAGAGCTTATGTGGAATGCAGATCTTCAGTTTTACGCCTACTTACTTGGACCCAATTTCATGCTCTGTTCTTGGAATAGTATGTGCCTCAGACTTTGAGAGATCGCAAGAAAGATGAGTTCATGGCTTTGGAGCAAGGTGGTATGTCTGTGACTGCTTATGAGGCCAAGTTCCATGCCTTGTCTAGATATGCTACGCAATTGGTGACTACTGAGGAGGAGAGGATCCGTTTTTTTATTAAGAGACTAAATTCTGAGTTGCAAGTATTGTTTGTTCATATGACCTCTGCAGGAAAAAACTTCAATGAGGTAACAAATTTTGTGAAGAAAGTGGAGGGGGTGAGGCGAGACGGTCAGGCTAAGGCATTGGCTAAGAAAGCCAAAAATTCAGGCAACTTTTAGGGATCTTACTCCAGAGGTTCAGGGAGGCCGACTCTTGCAGCCCGACCAATTCAGTCTGCTATGCCTACTTCTACTAGTAACTACTCTGGAACTCCACCTCAGAATTTGATTCAGGATAGCCAGGGAGCTGCACCTTCAGCGAGCAACAGACCATCTTTTGATCGTACATGTTACAACTATAGAGAACCTGGGCATATAAGGAGAGATTGTCCCCACCCGTGCATATTGGATTCCGTGCAACAACAATCTAGAGCAGTGGTACCTGTGGGAAATGGTAGTGTCCACAAGGTGGGCGAGGAGGAAATCAGCGAGGCCATAGAGGTAGGGGAAATGGTAACGCAGGCCGAGGTACAATGCAGCCATACATGAAAGTCGCCCGTCACGATGATAGGGCTCAGTGTTATGCCTTTCCGAGCAAGATCGAGGTAGATGCGTCTGACGCAGTGATCACATGTACTATTCTTGTCTGTGACCGAATGGCTAATGTGTTATTTGATCCGGGTTCCACTTATTCTTATGTGTCCGTGCGATTTGCCTTAAAATCTAATATGAATTGTGATATACTTGATGCCCCCATCCATGTCTCTACCCCAGTTGGAGAGTCTGTCATAGTCACCCATGTCTATCGTACTTGTCCTATTTTGTTTGTGGGTTTCCAGACTTGGGGCTGATTTGGTGATTTTGGATATGACTGACTTTGATATAATCTTAGGTATGACTTGGTTGTCCCCCTATTATGTTGTGTTTAATTGTAATACTAAGTTTGTAACTCTAGAAATTTCGGGAAGGGAAAAATTAGAGTGGGAATGGGTGTACAAGCCTAAGCAAACTAAGATCATATCCTCCATTCGGGCAAGGAAACTGGTAGGGCAGGGTTGTTTAGCTTATTTGGCCCATATTCGGGATGTGGAGGTTAAGTCTCCATCTATTGAGTCTATTCCTGTGGTGTAGAATTTAGAGAAGTGTTTCCTAATGATTTGCCTGGTATGCCTCCGGATAGAGATATAGATTTTTATTGATTTAGAACCTAGTACTCGTCCCATTTCCATCCCTCCATATCGCATGGCTCCGACAGAATTGAGAGAGCTTAAGGCTCAAATCCAAGAACTTCTTGATAAAGGATTCATTCGTCCTAGATCTTCCCCGTGGGATGCTCTAGTTTTGTTTGTTAAGAAAAAAATGGTAATATGAGAATGTGTATAGATTACCGACAATTGAATAGGGTCACCATTCGAAACAAGTACCCATTACCTCGAATAGATGATCTTTTTGACCAATTGCAAGGTGCATCAGTTTTCTCTAAGATTGATCTAAGGTCTGGTTACCATCAATTAAAGATTAGGCCTGGGGATGTGCCCAAGACGGCGTTTAGAACCCGTTATGGGCACTACGAGTTCCTAGTTATGTCTTTTGGTTTGACTAATGCGCCTGCAACTTTCATGAGTTTGATGAATGGAGTGTTCAAACCCTTTCTCAATTCGTTCGTGATAGTCTTCATTGATGACATTTTGGTCTATTCGAAAAGTGAGGAAGAGCATGCCGACCATCTTCGTATTGTTCTGGGTGTTCTTGGGAAACAAAAGTTATATGCGAAATTCTCTAAGTGTGAATTTTGGTTGACTTCGGTTGCATTTTTGGGGCATGTAGTTTCAAAAGAAGGGGTAATGGTAGATCCCTAAAAGATTGAGGTGATTAAGAATTGGGTTCGGCCTAGCTCTGTGACATAATTTAGGAGTTTTGTGGGGATTGCTAACTACTATCGTCGATTTGTGAAGAACTTTGATTCTATTGCCACTCACTTGACAAATTTGACCAAAAGGGAGATACCATTTGAATGGACTGAAAAATGTGAGGAGAGTTTTCAAAAGCTCAAGACTCTCTTGACCACCGCACCTATTCTAGCACTTTCGGTTAAAGGTAAAGATTTTATTAATTATTGTGATGCTTCACATTCGGGTTTGGGTGCTGTGTTAATGCTGGATAAGAATGTTATAGCTTATGTATCGCGATAATTGAAGGTGCATGAGAGAAATTATCCAACGCATGATTTGGAGTTGGCAGCGATAGTGTTTGCTCTTAAGATCTGGCGGCATTATCTCTATGGTGTTAAGTGTGAGGTGTTTACTGATCATTGTAGTTTGCAGCATGTGTTCACTCAGAAGGATCCGAATTTGAGCAAGAGAAGGTGGATGGATCTACTTAAGGATTATGATGTCACTATCCAATACCATCCGGGTAAGGCTAATGTAGTGGCAGACGCTTTGAGTCGAAAAACGGTGAGTATGGGTAGTCTAGCTGGCTTGACTGTAACCAAGAGACCTTTGGCAAAGGAAATTAAGACCTTGGAGTCTAAGTTCATGCAGTTGGGCATCTCAAAAAGAGGTGGGGGTGTTAGCTAGCTTTGAAGTAAGGGCCACGTTCATTGAGGAGATCAAGGCCAAGCAGTTCGATGATGAAAATTTGAATGAACTTAAGAAGAAGACTGTGATTGGTAAGACACAAGAGACCCCTCTTGATGCGGAAGGTGTGCTCAGTTTTAAAGGAAGGATTTGTGTTCCTAGAATAGATGACTTGATTCGGAAATTGTTGACAGAATCCCATGGTTAGCGATATTCCATTCATCTAGGTGTGACCAACATGTACCAAGATTTGAAGCGAATTTATTGGTGGCCGGGCATGAAGAAGAATATAACAAAGTTTGTGGCTAAGTGTCAAAATTGCCAACAAGTAAAGTATGAACATCAAAGGCCTGCACGTTTGCTTCAAAGAATGCCAATTCTGGAATGGAAGTGGGAAATGATAGCTATGGACTTCGTGGTTGGTTTTCCCAAGACTTTGGGGAAATTTGATTTTATTTGGGTAGTGGTTGACAGAATGATTAAATCAACCCATTTTATTCCGGTAAGAATAGATTACAATGCTGAAAATTGGCTAAGGTTTATGTGAAAGAGATAGTGAAGTTGCATGGGGTTCCCCTTTCTATTATCTCAGACCGTGGTACCCAATTCACATCCAAGTTTTGAAGAAAGTTACATGATGAATTTGGCACATAACTCACTTTTAGTACCCTTTTCCATCCATAGACGGACGGGCAGTCAGAGAGGACTATTCAAGTGTTAGAAGACATGTTGATGGCATGTGTGATTGATTTTGGAGGGCATTGGGATAAGTTCTTACATTTGTGTGAGTTCTCCTATAATAATAGTTATCACTCCAACATTGATATGGCACCATTTGAGGCACTTTATAGGAAGGGATCATCCATAGGATGGTTCGAGGCTAGAGATGTGAAACCTTTGGGGGTTGATTTAGTGAAGGATGCTCAAGATAACGTGAGAAACATCCAAGCTAAGCTTTTAGCGGCCCAGATTAGACAGAAGAAGTATGTAGACCATAAGGTAAGAGACGTGACATTTTAGACTGGTGAAATCTGGTAACAATTGGTTGATCTAATTTTGATCACATGAGTAGATAGCTAAGACGTTAAGGAACTGTACGACCTTACAGAATTGCATTCAGGTGAGTAGAACTCCTGAAACTGATCTTAGCGTAAATGGGTAGTTTCTGAGTGTCGTTGGCTGAAGGTGTGTTTTGAAATGAGGATATTGGAATTATTAAATTTGCTCACTGTTCTGTGCAAGCCGCTATGGTGGGAATTTATGTCGCTAGGGCGGGGCCGCTGTAGTGGGGTGAGTACCGCTGTGGCGAGACAAACGCGACTTAAGTCGGAAATAAACCCCAAAAACATTTTATTCTGCACTTTTTGACTTTGAGAGCTAGGAGACGACCCCAGGTGCTTTCTTGATTGTTTTTCACTATTCTTAAGGCTAAAGGTAAGGTTTTAACACCCCGAACCCATTTTTCGATCCGTAGAATGTAATCTAGCGGGTAATTATCGATGAGGGAGGGTTTTGATCTGGGAATTATAGTGGAAAAAGCCCTAATTTGGATATTAGGATCATGGGTTTCATCTAGGGATTATAGGATTATTTGTAATTCGGGTAATTAGTTATTGTTTATTGATTTCCATGTTATATTAATTGTTTGTAGACCAAGAACAAGCAGAACGAATCTGGAAAGGGAAGAATCAAGTTTCTTAGGGGATTCAAGCTTGTTTCGAGGTAGATGATGGTTGTGATTTCATGTGGGGTGATGTATGTTGTTCTTGCTTCATTATAATACGCGTATGTATGTGAATATTACTTTATTGATCACACTAATTGTAAATGAGGATAGATGAATGATGAATGCCATGAATCATGGCTTGATTGTATGATTATGAGAGTGTACTTTGTGATTGTGATTGTGGATTGTTGAATGGATTGGGTGTTGCATTCCGACACACTAACTTGGATCGGTTGCCACGTTCTGGCATAAACATGGGATCAGTTGCCACATTCCGGCATAAACATTGGATTGGGTACCACGTACCGGTATGCTAACAGTTTGGGTGTGGGTTCCATGAGAGGACCATCGATTTGACATAACTGTGATATTTGAGAATTGTTAAACTGTTTGTTGTTCGTAAATGATATTGTTATTGTTTATGTTAGGTGTATGCATGTTATTATTGTGTTGTAATGACTTATGTAAGTTGCACTTATTGGGATAGCCGCGTGATCCTACCAGTACACTGTGGTTGTGTACTGATACTGCACTTGCTCTTTCCTTGTTGAGTGCAGGGCATCTTCAAGCGGCTATTGATAGCCCTCGCATAAAAATCAGAGATCGTTTTGAATTCAAGGGTGAGCTAGTTCTTCTGGGCTGGTATGAGTTCTCTTTCAGTTTATGTCAACCTTTCGGAGTTAGACTAGTTCTTTAGATTTTTTTGTGTTTAGTATGGGGTTGTACCCGTTCTTGTTTACACTTATGGTTGAACCTTAGATGTTTTGGTACATTGGCTTTCAGGTTCTAGGTAGTATTTCCGCATTTGTTTGGTTAGACTTTTGTTGTAGTTTATGGGAACTCCCTATTTTTATTTTCTTAAACATTTAAACCTGCTTCCATATCTTTAAATTCCTTAGTTTTTGGTTAAGTTGTTTAGTTGGGTTGTTGTAGTGGTTCTTCCATCGGAGGGTATTGTGGGTGCCAATCACGACGATCTGGGTCATGACACTAAATATATCGTATTATGGTTTATGTTTTGGGTCATGCTAATTCTATGATTCTACTGCCTTACATATGCATTACATTATATTTTATAGACGTTTTCATTGCTTGGTGTTGCTACATTCATGTATGTAGGTTATGTATTTCACAAGGATCCTTATGTATGTGGTTGAGTTAAGTTTATGGTTGATACACTCCAATCTTTACGCAATTGTTTGAGTCTAAAGTATTCTCTTTGCCTCGTGTTACTAATGGTTATGTAGGGACCTTTACCTGACTAGTTATTATTAATGCTTTATCTTATAGGATTGTATATGTTTGTTATGGGATTTGCAACTGATTGTGACTATGTTGGCCTTGTTGTTAGTTTAGGCTTTTAGATAGTAGCCTGGGCGACTTGTATTGTATTCTCTTATATTTTAACTTTCTCCATTTCATTTATTTCTATATAGCTTGGCCTTAATAGTGTGTGTTTTAATTTCAGTAGTTTGCTCGGTCAAGTAAAGCATCGGGTGCCAATGGCCCTTCTCTAAATTTAGAGTGTGATAAACTTGGTATCAGAGCAATGTCATATCTTAAGGTGTCAACAAGTTATGTCTAGTAAAGTCTTGCTTATAGGTGTGTAATCACTTATAAATTGTTACACCTCGCAAATTGCTAAGTTGAGTTGGAAAGGAATTTGCAAAAAAATATTTGATGGTGCATGTTTTATGGAGTCAACTACAGAACATACAAGGTCCTACGGTCCTTAGAGGATAGTCGTGGAAAAAGAGTCCTGGAAGTTGAAATTGTCAAGTCTTTGATAAGGGTCTATAGACTAATACGACAGTTCATAGGAGAGTGTACATCCCGTAGGAAGGAGTTGTAGGGTGTTCCTAGACTTGGTGATATTTTGACACCTCAGGTTATGATGATAAGGCTTACAGACCGTAGTCCATGGGTCTTGGAATGTTGTTGAGACTTGGAGGGATTTCTAGACTTGGGTTATACGGAAGGGACCTATGAGCCATAGAGTGTTCGGTGGACCATAGGTTTGGGCTCGTGGTTTGATATCAATAATTCAGTCTATAGTAAATGGACCTATGGATGATTGGGACGATCCGTAGCCTTTTGTACGGATCGTACATGGGACCGTAGGTGCATTTCGACAATTTTAATTAATTTGACACCTAAACTACATTGTTTCTAGCCTATTTCTAAGTCCAATAACTGAATTTACTCTTCAAATTCTCCTATTCCCTCTCATTCACTCAACCCCCCACTCCCAAAAAAAAAAACCTCTCAAGGTTTTTTCTCCAAATTCTCTCCCAAGGATTCAAGAGAACTTCTAGAGTTCTTCTCAAAATCTAGGATTCTTCAATGTATGTGTGAAATTCATCAATGGAACCTTTTCCATCCACTGAGTCCCAAGATTTCTCTATTTCTCTTCTATGATTTCAAACCAAATACTAGGGTTTTGCATATTTTCTTGTGGTTTCAATTTTTATGATTAAATTCATTATATTTGATATTATTATCAAGATTTGATCGTAACTACATAGTTTCAATGTTTTTCACATGAACCCATACAATATGCCTATTTTATGATTATGAATTATGTTGAGATTATGCGTACATCATGAATTGAGGAATTTTATGAATCAAGGATGCTTTTAGATAAAGTATATATGTGTTTTATGAAAGGGTTGCTTCCAATTGAAGTATTCTCATTATGAAAGATGATCATGATTTTGATGCTTCAGATAAGTGTCTTTATGAACATATTATGAAATCATGATTTTGAAAGGAGTTATTATATGACATGAACTTTATGATTGGATTGGTATTACTAAATTCTTACCCTTCCAAATATTATAATTATGATTATGCTTATTTTCGTCGGGAGTTTACTTAGCACGGAGTGAACTTTGGGATAGAGGCTCTCGCGTTAGTAGAGGTGGAGTTTTTTTAGTATAAATCCCCTTGTCCCATAACTACATGCTCAGTAGGATTTTGTCCCCATTCAGACCTTAGAGGACATGTTAAGAGTTTACGTGATTGATTTCAAGGGTAGTTGGGATGATCACCTATCTCTCATAGAGTTCGCCTACAACAATAGCTTTCATTCCAGTATTCGGATGACCCCGTATAAGGCACTATATGGGCGTAGATGTATATCCCTGATTAGTTGGTTTGAAGTAGGTGAAACAACATTGATTAGGCCAGATTTGGTTGATGAGGCTATGGAGAAAGTTCAACTCATCAGAGATAGACTAAAGACATCCTAGAGTCGTGAGAAGTCCTATGCAGATATGAGAAGAAGGGACTTAGAGTTTGAAATCGATGATTGGGTTTTCCTGAAGGTGTCACCTATGAAGGGAGTGATGAGATTTGGCAAGAAAGGGAAGCTCAGTCCTAGATATGTAGGTCCTTACAGAATCTTGAAAAAGGGTTGGTAATGTGGCTTATAAGTTAGAGTTACCAGCAGAACTAGCAACAGTTAATCTAGTCTTTCACATTTCTTTATTGAAGAAGTATGTGGGTGATTCAACATTAATAGTACCATTAGAGAGTGTGGATGTGAAGGATAGTCTCATTTATGAAGAGGTGCCAGTTGAGATTCTTGACCATCAGGTTCGTAGGTTGAGAAATAAAGAAGTCGCTTCAGTGAAGGTTTTGTCGAGGAGGCAATCCATAGAGGGAGCTACTTGGGAAGCAGAAGCAGCCATGGAGGCCAATTATCCTCACCTCTTTCCTTCTGATTCTGTTTCATCTTCAGGTAATAGTTCCTCTCCAGTCTCTCAGTTTACTCTTGCGTAAATTCAGTCTCAAAATCTTGTTCCTTCAGTTGTTCTTGCACTTCAGCATAATTGCATATTCTTGGAACTAAGTTCAGTTAGATATCAGTTTCTAGTACTTATTGGTAGGGATTGTAGCTCATTCCCTCCTTACTCAGCTTGAATAGACTACATTCGAGGACGAATGTTCCCAAGGGGGAGATAATGTAACACCCCGGATGCGAGAAAGATCCAAATAGAATATTTTTAGAATTTTAGGTGCCACCGACGGAGGCCAAACCACAGCCCGTGGATGGGACCACGGACCGTAGGTGTGGTGATACGCTCAAATTACACTTCCCTAATAAAGTATAAGCGATTGTAATCAAGTAAAGAACCCAACTTGGAGGTTGGGGATGATCCTACGAGGAATATGGTTTAAACTTAAACTTAACTTACGATTATATTCGTTTAGTCAACTTATTTCCGAGACAAGTAAGTAAAAGGGGAGGGTTGTGAAACAAATAACTAAATGCTGTTAAGTAACAAGTGAGCAAGATTCGAACTTTGTTGTTATCAATGAGAGAGAGAAACTAGGGTGTATGTGTTCCCCATAAGCTCTTAACGCAGTAATCCTAATAATAGTAATTGTTTCTGAGTCTATCACATGCAAAGTTGGTAAGTTAGGTATCCCTAAGTGATTGGTCCTCCAAATAGGGAATTTCACCCCGCACTTTGGTCCGGCTACGTGTATATAATTTACTAACCCTTATCTTTAGCTCAGATTAGACATCACATCAATGTATGACTTAGTTTTCACCCTCACACCAATTGACATTAGACTATTAGATAGTATCACACTAAATCTCTGTTGATAAT
Source organism: Solanum acaule (assembly GCA_036250505.1). NCBI lineage: Eukaryota > Viridiplantae > Streptophyta > Magnoliopsida > Solanales > Solanaceae > Solanum > Solanum acaule. The sequence goes on along the minus strand of JAJOOR010015759.1, from coordinate 8,927 downwards.
TCTTTTCTTATTAACTACCTCCTTGGTCCGGCAAGTAGCAACAAGGTGAGTTCTAACGTTGGCCACCGTTAAAAAGACTTCTAAGCGAAAGAATTACCAATACATGCATCAACACAATTCAAGAATTACTTAGTTATTATTCATACGTTTTTAATTGCTCATGGTTCCCACAACCCTAGTTATGGATTTAGCTGCTCATGCTTCAAACAACACAATTCATATATTTAGAAGAAGAATTCATGAACTTACATATTGAGTAGAAGAAACCCGTAATCTCCAATTGAAATTCAAAGCAAAAATCTTCATAAACCGCAATTAGGAGATCAAAGTGCCAAAGTTTGCAAGTTAATTCCCAAGAAAATACCAAGAACTAAAAGTATACAATGGTGTATAACCCCCAAAAACGAGGTTTACATACCGTATTTATAGAAAAACTTGTCCTAAACAAAAAGGAAACAAAATAAGGAAATAAAACTTCTGGACGTGGCTTCGATCGATGAGACTAACCTACGGACCGTGGATCGACCTACCGTCCATAGGTCCCTTTCGTAGCTTGATACTTAGAACTTTTCCACAAAGGCTGGAACCTTCAACTTTCAGATACAAATGACAGATGTGCAGTACGTGGGTCCTCTTCTGTGGCTCCACACTTATAACTTTTCATCAGGTACTGGAACTTCAACTCCCAGTGATCATTGACCGATGTGCAGGATGGCCCGTGGGTTGACCTATGCTCCGTTACTCACCTCCGTAGTTCCACACATAGTCAGACTTCCCTGATGATCATTCCACGCTTACCCACAACGGACCGTGACTAGACTCTGTAGGTCAACTCTGTGGGTGGCTCCTTCTGCAGAATTTCAGCTGTCATCTCTCTCGACCTTGTCCAAGCCTATTTCCTGCAAATATAACACAATAAACATTAGTTCTAATACAAAATAGCCCTAAACACACACAACTCTTAAGTGAAATGTATTAAAAATACCGTAAAATCATGGTATATCAACACCCTCAACTTAAATTCATTGTTTGTCCTCAAGCGACGCACTAAGACTCTAAACGATACTTGTGTAGAAACAAACTTTCAAATTCAAGCGATCACATGGCTTTCTATCTCGACTCCCTTTTCTAGTGAAAACTTTTCTCTTAGACTCAACAAGCTAACTCATGTGGATCAAGATATGACAAAGATCGACCAATAGACACACAACATACACTTTTTCACAAACACCAAGGTACCAACTTACCGACAATGTAACTAGTGCCCTCACTTCAAACGAAATCCTTTTCACACAGAAGATAAGAATTTTTAGTTTTAGGATTCATTCAACACTCACGCTTAGAAGTGACTTCAAGTACAGTTAGTGCTCAATACCATAGGCTTGCCCTTATTTTCATTGCTTAGACTCTCCAAACTAGTTGCTAGGATCACTATAGGACTTTCTTAGCTTGTAACGTAGGCTCAGGGTCAGGTGTGGTACATTTGGGTACTATTTAGTGACTTTCTGCCCTCCTTGACATTACATTGGCTTTTTACCTCTTTTCTCAACCTATTTTTGACATCCTTTCATCTTAATTCCTTTTCCTTGACTCCTTTCAACATGGATTTGACTTTTGACTTTGTGGCTCTTATTTTTTTTCACTTTATTTTTCTTTATTTTTCAGCACTTTTATTTATCATCTTTTTGCTTATTTTGCACAAAGTCACATCCTCTTCTATCTTTTCTTTTTCTCTTTTCAACACAAAACTCTTTTCATACCCTTTTTTCTTTCAGTTTCCTCTTTCATAGCCACCCTCAACTTATGGATTTTACATTTGTTGAGGTGCACAATATCCGATATCGGACCAGGGCCAAGATTGAGGTAACTTTTTGCATTAGCCACCCTCAACTTAGGCTTTTGGCCTAAGTCAAGGTGCACATGTACAAGGAGGGACTGGGGCCAAAACACTTATTTTAGGGAAGGCGAGTTAGGTGAATCAAACGAAATAGTCTATTTTAGGCTCAAATATTTGGATCAAAGGGAACATTGATATCATTTGATCGGATCAGTTTAGGCTTAAGTGGACTAATTTGAACAAGGGCCTATGATAACTTCCCAACTTCTAGCCTAGATCATCTTAGCAGGACCAACAGGGCAAGTTCTAGATTGGACAACTGTCTGAACATTCAACTTTTCTCACAGACTCTTGGCACATTGTTTCATTATCAGATTATCAAATTACCCAGTTCAAGTTTTAGCATAAGTCATGAGTTCAAATAGGTTCTTATCATGTCACATTGAGATCCAACACATTCAACTCATCAAGACTATAGATCTAGCACAATTCAACATTTTTGGACATGGATCATTTTTTCTCATGCTTTTCATGCCATCATGCTTTCATTTTTCTACTTACTCTTACACATACATTCCTAAACATGCCGATTCAACAAAAATTAAAACAGTCTCTTGGGGAAAAAGAACACAGGCAAGAAAACCCCAAGAAAGGATTATGAGTTGGGTTACTCAGACTTCACCCTATCACTCACAATCCATTTACCCCATCCCCAACAAAATAGAGTGCAATTGTCCCCAATGCACAAAAAAACAAAAACGTAAAAGAATAGGGTGAAGCAAACCTGTGGCGCATAGCGTCGAAGACCTATCAACAAGATGGTGGGTTCGATTTCCCAGAGCCTGCTGGATAAAAACTCAAGTCACCCTCAGTAGTGCCCGCATCTACCATCTCAACACCCTCAATAGTGCTAACATCAACTCTCGCCACACCATCACTAGTGCTCACGCTGCTAGAGGCACCAACACCAACCTCCCTAGTTCGCTGCTGGCGCATCTCCTTATCTACTAGGGATGCCCTCTGGGCCACCTCAAACTCCTGGTGCTTTTGCGAGCTCTCCCAGCCTCAGTGTCATCAGATGTTCGACCGGAGCGGGGGTGCTTCCCAGCATGACGGGAAGAATTAAGCGGCGGCAACTCATCTCTGAATAATGCATCCAACACCATATTATTACCCGGTGTCGTGGGTGAAGACTCAAGCTCAGTCTCTGGTGGAGCTAGGAGTCTAGTGAAATCCTTACAGAGGCTCTCTATCTCCTTCTAGAGAGTGGTCATATCAACAGTCGGGGCCGACCTCTCTAGGACTCTCAACTCAAAGGCATCCAGGCGCTTATGAACGGCCAGGACCTTCTGGTCCATCATGTGCTCTACTCACTGCTCAGTCCTAGCTGCGGACTCCTCTATCGGACGTTGCATCAAAGGTCGCACATGCTGCAGTAAGGTAGCCATCTGGGCCTCCATCTTCTAGACACGGGCAAGAGACATGGTAACAGACCCTAAGAAGAGAGTGGCTCTGGCAGAGCTAGGGTCCTGACAGGCGGCCAGAGATGGGGAAGCCGAGGTATCATCTATAGTGGCTGGAGGGGCAGGATCATCACCCTGCATTTGTGATTAGTCCACAAATTGGACTCATTTAGGGCTATATTTTAATAGAAATTGTGTCCTCAAATGCTTATTTTATCTCAATATCTAATGAAAACCTTTAAGTTTCAGGTATTTGAAGTTTGAGACAAAGCATGGACACTACTTACAAAAAAGGGGTAAAAAAAGGCTGAAAGAACAAAGAAACGAAGGTCTGCGAATCACCGAACATGTTCGGCGAATCGCCAACAGATCTCACATTCGCCTTTTGTTCCAGTGTGTAAAGCCCTGAAGAAAAGGAGAAAATCGGCGATGAAAATGAGCATTTGGCATATTGCCGAACGAATCCACGAAATAGTGCTGCATTGCCCAATTATCCAATACTAGTTCAGTTCCTATTTTTAGTAGCGATTTTTTACATTGTTGTACCTAGTTTTTAGATTAAAAAGTTGAGACAGAGCTTTGAATAGATTCTCTAAGTTTTGGAGAGGGTTTTGAAAACTCGAAGAAGAAGAGGGTTTCATCTCTTTCAATTTGGAAGCGGGTATCTTGGATTCTTCACTCCTTGCCTAAATTGAGACTTAAATCTTCATACCCATTTGATTTCAACATCATTAAAGGTATAAATTTCTATTTCTTGATGTGTGGCTAAAAATCCCAATTCTTGGGGTGTGATTTAGTGAATATGGGTTAAGATTGTTGTTGGGTCTTGCTTGCTGATAGATTAGATGTAGTTTAATGGTGATTTCACCTAGTAGTTGTGGTTGAATTTAACAAATTTTTAGTTGCAAATACAAGTTTATTTATGTGTTTTTGGCTTGCTCGAGAGAGAGGTCGCGAAACCAAGACTACTAGATTGATGGCCTAAAGAGTGGGTCGACATGAGGTTCAGCTCGAGAGAGTGAGTGGGTAAGGCGTAGGCTGGTCTTCATGCGGCAAGTGGGTGTCCGAGAGTAACCCATTTGAAACGGGGTAAGTTGCTCGAGAGAGAATTTATTCCCACATATAGCTTAGCCTAATCACTATTACTCTATAAATTTTCTATTGAAAGCATGTACCCAATAATTTAGATTAACCCGTATTCCGGTCACATCCCAAGAATCCCTTCTCATCACTTAGAAATCTCTGTTAATTTTATTGTTGTTACTTACTAGTAAAAAAAAACGCCATTGTTAAGTGACACTCTTGTGTCCCCCTTTAATTTGCTATGTATTCACTCGTAAAAATCTTTAGCTACGATTAACTTTAGCACATTTGTGCTTAACCACTAATTTTCATGCCCACTCCCTTGGGACTTGACCCCAACCCTTGTTTAGGTTATTATACTATTGCACGATCGTAGACACTTGCATTGAACATTGTGTCGTTGATTACGCAAACATCAAAATTCCGTCGCTGCCAGGGAGTGGTGTTACGTGAAAGTTTTTTATTTAAGTCAAATTCTGCTTTCAATAATTGTAGTTTACTAATCTTATTTTTATTTTTATTTTTCTTTAAATTTGTTGGTGTAGGTAGGTTCCCTGAGCATGGCTGAGGGAAATGGTGGAAACCCGGCTGAGATGAAGTAAGAGGTCGAGAGGGACTTCACATTACCCGCATTGGTAGCTCAGTTGGCTGAATTGGCCACCAAAATAACAGAGGTGGAAAACCAGTGCAAGATTCAAGGGAGGTACATACCTCCTCACGAGGAAACAATCTAGAGGCTGGGAGAACAACCGTGTCGAGGACACACTCCAAATCATTCTCCAAAAGATCACCAAACAAGATCAAATGTTGGAAGAGATGAAGGAGAATATTGAAGTGTTGAATCAAATGGTTGTCTCTCATTTTAGATCGATCCAGCTGATCAGGACACTCCTGAATTATGCGGTGCCTCTTCTTCACTCAAACGAACTATAGGGGTTACCTAGTAACACTAGGGTCAACCCAACCAATGGGGAGTGAGTAAGGATTCACATTGAGACACGACGTTAAATAAAATGTTTATTGGGAGGCAACTCAAGGTTTTAAATGCTTAAATTTGCTTTTATAAATAATGGTGTGTTAGTGGTGCAGGTTTGAATGAAGAAAATGGTGAAAAATACAGATTGGTGAGAAATGGTCAGTCGGCGGACTGCCGAACAGGGTGGCGTGCCCGACCTGACCTTCCATTTGGCTCAGCTCAAGTTTAAATTAGAGCATATATAATTCGGCGACCTTGAGTAGCAGTTCGACGCATCGCCGACCAGGTCGGCGATCTCAACCTAGACTGCCATTTTGATCCCAAGAAATTGACAAGTCTGTAACAATCGGCGGGACAAAGGACCACTCGGCGAATCACTGAGTGAATTGGTGATTGCAACTAACGTCGCTGAACGAGCGCGAACTGGACGGTTTATAATGGCCAGAAGATTCAAAACTTCAACTTCTTCACTTTCCCTCACTCATAAATCTCCTAAACTCGCACTAAGGTAGCATCTTCTTCAATTTAGCATTACTTTAGTTTGGGACTTGTGCTCGGAATTGGAATACTTTGTCTCCTAGCTTTTCAAATCAAATTTAATCAACATTGAAGGTTGGTTTCCTTTTCCCATATTTACATTTGAATGTTTTTTACTCATTTGCAATAATTGTCTCTTAGTGATGTGTGTTGGGCCTCTCTGATAGGATTAGAATGATTACATGCCTATTTTAATTTGAAAATCTTGCCTGTGTTGTCTGATTGTTAAATGCTCATATTCTTTGTGCTTTTTAATGAGTTGGGTCATGATTGCATGTTGTTTTGATTGATTAGGTGAAATTTGAGTAACCCATGTTTGTGCTAAATGTTGAAATTTTGCTCAATGATAGAGAGGGTGACACCGCGCTTAAGAGCAACTATCGTCAAATGGCCAAATGTGACAAGTTCGGGAGAAATCTAAGTATTCCGGGGTGATGGGTAATATGGGTCTTGTTCGAATTTTGTTAGTGCATGCTTTGATTTTTCTTTCGAGGTTAGCGGGATTGAATTCGAGAAGATGGATTGAAAATAGGCACGTTGGACCATTTGGCGAGCAGGGTCGAGATCGCCGAATCGTTCGGTGGTTCGCCCAATGTCTCCATCTCGCCCTTAGTATCAGGTCAAATTGGATGAAACTGTAACTTTCGAAGAGAAGCCATGTGGTCGCCAAACGCACTCGGCGACTCACCGAAAGTACTCTTGATCGCCCTCCATATGCTACCCCTGAGACCCTTATGCACTGTAACTTTCGGCGGACAAACCCTTGCTCGTCGAAAATAGTCGGCGATTCACCAAAAGGACTCTTTTATCGCCGACTTGCCTTAATTGTTTAGCCAACCCATCGGCGAGCCCGATTTAGTTCGCCGAATTGGTTCAGCGACTCGCCGACTTGATCGGCGAGTCTATCTGCAAAGAAAGTCACTGTGCCTGAATTTAAGTTGTTTTCTTATCCTTTCTCGATCTTTTGTAGATATGGTTCGCACCAATTTAACCGATCAACCACAGAAAAAGGCTAAAGACATTACGATCAATGAAGGAGGATCAAATCCTCCAAAGAGAAAAAAGGATGACCTCCAACCGGGAGATAAAGGCAAATGAAAAAAGCACATAGCTAGGAAGGGCACAAATGTTGAACTAACTTTTTCTAAGCCGGAGGATGAGCAACCTTTGATGAATCGAAGGAATGAACTCAGGGCTAGAGCTTAGCCCACATCTACCGGAACCCCTTCAGTTGCCACTCCCACGATGTAACGCCCCTCAAAATGAAGTAGGATAAAGTAGAGCCTCACATGGGTTTTATGCATTAATAACTTGTTAAAATAATGAGGAATAGTCTTTTTCGTCTGTTTTAAAGAGTTTGGAAGTCAAACGTCAAGGGACGACCAAGACATTCGGAAACTAGTCTTTTACGTGTTGGTGTGTTCTAGTATGTTGTACATGTTTTTATGTTTTTTTTGGAGTCTAAAATTAGTGGAGGTGACCCTAGTGTCTTAATAAATGTTTTTAGGGTCAAAACGTCTCGGGTACGACTCCCCGAGACCACCCTAAGGGTCCCCGAGGAGGGCCCCAACCCTTGGCCAAACAAGCTGCCAAGGCAGCTTAAAGTTGTGCATGGAAGGAGTGGCTCCGCGTCACGGAGACACCGCAGACTCTTTTGTCTTGAAATTTAATTTCCAGAAACTTGTGGGAACGCCTCCGCGTCGCGGACTTGTTTCCCGACAAAATCTGTGAAAATAAAACTCAAGTTTGACTTGTTTAAAAGGTCCAACTAAGTGAGGGGTAGTTTGGGTACTTTGAGGATTTATTATAAACGGTTATTCTACCTATTTTAAGGTATTTTAAGTGGTTAAAACCCCAAAACCTAGAATTAGACCTCATTATCCAAATTGAACCTTTCCTCTCAAATAAATTCTCTCTCTAGAACTCCATGGAAGACATTGATGAAGCTTCAAGCTAGGGGATGGGTTCCTACTGATTTCTCCTTCAAATTCCTAGGACATTAATCATAAAGGTATGGGGATTTTATCTTTGATTCTTTGTTCAATCAAAGAGCCAAATCAAAGTGATTTCAATGTTTTTCAAAAACACTAAAAACCCCAATTTCAATTCTAAGCTTGGGTTCTTGCATGAAAGTATTTCAAATGATGATTTATGTTAATATTGATGGTTTTAAGATCAAAAACTCCATGAACCCTTGCATATCATGAAATCCTAATTTTGGGTTTAAAGTGGGTCTATTGATTATGAGCAAATAATGTGATATTAATGTGTAGATTGTTATGGGCTGTTGATTTATGTATTGTTCTATATTGAATTATGAGGAATTGATGGTCAATTGTATTATATTGGATGTTGGCCTTAAATGGGCAATTGTGACCTAAGGCTTATGATGATGATGAAGTTGTGAATAAATTATTGATTCTAGTATTATATATATATGTTGTAGATGTTAGAATTCTGAGGTTTGATCCCTTTGAAAGTGGGGAGGTATTTACTTTATAAGCATGTTGTGACCATGGCCTTGTAGGCAAAGTTGGATGATTGTTGTTTTGAGTAATGTTGATTATGTAAAGGTAATGTGATATGATGTGAAATTGTGTATGGTCTAAGAGCATGAAAGGTGACCTTGTGTAAGAGACTTAATGTGTTATGCTTGGTTGTTGTCTTCTTTGAATGACTTATAATGAAGGTGAGGTTAGGATAGACTATGTTTACCTACTCTCACACCTAGTGAAGAATGAATGAAAGAATGTGTGAATGAATGAAAAGAATGGGAGTTAATGCTAACGAATGAAAGTTGGGTCTATTGTAAGGTTAGTCTCATAAAGTACTCCTTCATAGAGTTAGGAATACCCATCCTAACCCTCATTCATTCATTTGAATCCAAGAGCTTCCTAAATGAATGAATGAGGGTTAGGATGGGTATTCCTTCGTGAGTTGAGATGAGAATACTTAGTAGCAATCCTTATCCCTAAATGAATGAATGTTGGGCTAGGATGGGTACTCCTTCGTGAGTTGAGATGAGAGTACT
>JAJOOR010015758.1:0-22784 GCA_036250505.1 Solanum acaule | reverse complement strand
GAGCAAAAAGAACTCCTCCAACTGGGGCACGGAAAGCAGCTGCAACACCAGCAGCGGCACCACAAGTGATCAAATCCCTACGATCACGGTCGTTTTTGAAGTATTTTAGCCATTTCCAAGTTAAATGATACTTTCGGGAACCCCCCTGTCCAAGTAAGTTTGCTATGCAAGCACCAGTATGGACCATGGGTCCTTCCTTGCCAACAACAAATCCAGCAGAAACGCCCAAAATGGATCCAAAGATCTGTGGAATGCAATATGCCAGAATAAGTGTTTTTGTGGAGGTGAGATAAATCACAACCCATAGAATTAGAAGAAAAAACAAATATACCCTAACAATCATTTAATGTGAACTAGGGTGCTAACTGCTTCAGTTTATAACTTATCGTTTCGTGGTAATTGATGACTGTGACGGGAACGCCAGACTGTTGATATACAGCAAAAAAATTGATAAAGTAGACCTCCAGAATTCTATGTAACATGGCAGTCTGAGAAACCAAACCAAAAACTGAACAAGTGAAATGGTAGCACACATGGATTACCATGTCAGATGTACCTAAATAAAAGTATCTAAACCAATTCAAACAATGTTTTAAAGGTTTCTAAAACATGCCAAACAATATGAATCAACATATTTTTTACCGTACAAGTTTTCTGTAAAGTAATTACTTCATTTGATGTCCATATTAAGGGTAAAAACAATCAAGGATGAACTGGACTGAGTCCTCAAAAAATAAGCATGGCTATCTGAACATTAATACAACAACATACAACATACCTAGTGTAGTCCCACATGTGAGGTCTGGGGAGGGTGGTGTGTATGCAGCCTTACCCCTTACCTTGTGAAGGTAGAGAGGTTGTCAAGTTAAGCATATGAAATCTGAGTGTTAATACATATTGAGCTATCCCTGAATGAAATATCTTTAATTGAAATCATAACTGTTATAGTTGTAAGTTTAATTCAATAGAATTGTGCTTCTTAGATATGGTCATGGGGCGAGCAACAAGGCGTACACGAGTTGAGAGACCAACCTTGACAAGTAATGTACTTGGAGCCAAAATGGAATGAGCATCGATACCATTTAGATATGCTTTTACTTCAGGTATACCAGAGCCTGCAGCTGCAGGTGCAATAAATGCACAGAGGGCTGCGGCACAAGTTGCGAAAAACACATTGCAACCCGCAAAAGCAGCAAATGCCTGGAAATACCTGCTCTGGAATTAAAATAACATAATAAATTGAACAAAGTGCGTACAGTATGTTGATTAAAGTTGAAGTTGTACTTACTTTCCGTCAAGCATTAAGTTGCTAGTGAGAAGAAGCTTGAAACCAGCAATATTTTCCACTCCTATGTTATTAAAGAAACCAACAAGTCCAGTACTCAATCCAATTAGGAGCACAAGAGTCCATTTGAGAAATATATATTGAAATATCTCAACCTTTTTCCTAGATCTCCAGTCTTGCTTGAAAAGGTCATTTTCCACAATACTGCAAAAAGTAAAAAGTTCAATGGTTACAATATAATTTTATCAATATAAATAAAACACATAGTACTAAAAGTTAGTACTAGAAAAGCATGTATTCATTCTGGTAGACTGCAAAATGACAGAATAGCAACTATAGCAGTACAGATCGACTTGTATTCATTTTCAAGGTTGACTACAGGTAATCTAAGAAAGAGCAAAAAACATACTCATAGTCGAGGCTTTCAATGGGATAAACATTGGCTCCAACAATAGCGATTTGGGAGGTATTGTTGACTCTGCTCTTCGATTTGAGCAAAGGCCCTCTTATACTACCACTCTCTGAAATTGTTGAAAAATTTCTCTCCAAATCAAATCTCTCTTCTTCAATCATCCCTCCATCATTCTCTATGTCAACTTGATTCTCCATCAGATCAATGGATGAATGGTCTTTCTTGCCTTCTGCCTTCTTCTTTCTCTCTCTATGTATGTATATATATATACACATAAAATAAAAGTTACTGTTATGAATGAATACGTGTATGGGTAGAAACGCACATCTATCTAGGAAAAATGGAAATCATCATTTTCTCAATCAGCTTCAATTAATGAAAGAGAGAGAAGCGGGAGAACCGTGACACTAATTTCGACAGGGCATCAAACTTGTGATAAACAAATCACACATTATTTGGCGTTTCATTTTTTTAGATTATCTTCTCATTTTCCATTCTCCCCACATTTTTTCTTAGTGCTCTTCAACTCTTCATTAATCTTTACCAACATATTTTTGAGGTTACTCCTTTTCTTCCAAGTTTATATTTATGTTACATAAATGAAATTTGGGATTCGTTTGGCATTTATAATACTTGGGAAAAATTTGTGGGAAAACTTGAGAAGTGTTTGGTTATATAACTTGAGAAAAAAAAATCAGTATTTCGGCCAAGTTCTAATATTTGAGAATTTTAAAAATTCAAAAATTACCTCAAACTTTTATATTTTATAAAAAAAAAATCAATTATTTATTAATTCCAACTAATATTTGTTATTACCGCCTCCGAAAAAATTTGAGTTCTAATTTGAGTGATAAAATTGAGAAAAAGGGAATAATTTTTGTTTAATGAGTTATAATTATAACTGAATCAATGACAAGTTTGAGTATGCGATTAATGTATTGTCTTGCCTATATTGTTATTTTGTTATTGTTGATTGTTAACAATTATATTATAAGGTTACTTTTTAAAGGAAAGTATTCATTATAAAATAATAATATAAGTTTATGGGTATTTTTAATAATTTTTAGAACTTATGGGTATAAATCATATTTTTTGAAATAGTCAAATATTTTTGAAAAAATTTGGGGCCGAATACATGGTGAAACTTTACCAAAAACTTCACCCAAATATGATTTGCCAAGAATATTTGAGAACTTGAGGCCAAACGCTAGCCTGGAGAGTTGATTAATTTTCTTATATGTTGTTTTGAAAAAATATTTTAAATTGTTAATTATTGTGATTAATAGTATCTGTTACGTAATTTTCAAATAATATATGTTATTCCATTTGTTTCAATTTATGTTGCACCCATAGAATTTCAAGAATCAACCAATTTTTTATATCTTCTTAAAAATATTTTAAAGTTATTAAATTTATAGTACTTTTTATGTAATTTTCAAATGTATACTAGAATATTTTAAATTTTTTATTATTGTAATTTTTAAATATATATAATGTACTTTTAAGGGTTGTGTGCTTGTAGAATCTTATTAGATGTCAAAATATTTTAAGTTGTTAATTGTAATTTATAGTATTTTTTATGTAATTTTTAAATATACAATAGAATATTTTAAGTTGTGAATTATTAATATTATAGTATTTTTTACATATTTTTTAAACATATAACAAATTTAAAAAAAAAATAGGACAAATAAATTAAACAAGCAAGAATACTTAAAGTGAGAGTCCCACTTTTGGCTAGTAGACACATCATCCCAGAGTTGTGTGCCTCTTGGCCTCTTATATATATATATATAAATACAATATATAACAATAAATATGTGTTATTCTCATAATTACAATTATAAAAATTTCAGTAGACTTTTTTTTTATAAATAATTCTCTCGACATTCCTATGTTTTTCTTGGTATAGTTATTTTCATATATTTTGTTACTATTAATAAGAGTCTAGAAAGCAGGTGGTCGTCAACATGCTTGTTTTCTAGACATGGGCAATTTGGTCATTTAAAAATGGCTAGAAGTGTACTTTTTTTATTTTAATTTATTTGTCTTACTTTTCTTTTTAAATCTGATATATATTTTAAAATTATGTAAAAAGTACTATAAATAATAATAATTAGCAACTTAAAATATTTAAAAGACAATAAAAAAAGTTGATTTACTTTTGAAATTCTATCGATGCCATGTAAATTGGGATAGAGGAAGGAACAAATATTATTTGAAATAACTTAAAAGTTCTATAAATCAAAAGAATTAACAACTTAAAAATTTAAAAGACATAAAAAAGTCGATTGACTCTCGAAATTCTATTAATGTCACCTAATGAGACATATGGAGTAACATATCTTATTTGGAAATGATGTAAAAATTATTATAAATCATAATAATTGTCAAATTAAAATATTGAAAAGACATAAAAAAAATTGGTTGACTCTCAAAATTCTATCAGTACCATATAAATTGGGATCGAAGGTGTAACATAAATTATATGAAAATTATGTAAAAAGTACTATAAATCACAATAACTATTAACTTAAAATATTTACAAATCATTAAAAAAATCACTCAAAATTTCATTGTGTCACATAAATAGAGACAAACTGAGTAATATATACCGCTGACACGGGCTTCAATGTCTAGTATCATCAACAATTATTTTGAAAAGTAAAACATTAAAATATATAATAGTTTGTAGTGGTATGAACATTTTTCATAGAATATTAAGAATGAATGAGATATCATATTTTAATCCAATTATACATTCTATTATGACGTTGTTTCAATTTTTTTTAATAAAACAAGTGTATAGTGCATATTAGTTGATGATCATTTTGAAAAATAAGACATTAAAATATATAGTAGTTTATGAGTGGTATGAACATAATTCATAAAATATTAAGAATGAATGAGATATTATATTTTAATCTAATTATACATTTTATTATGATGTTGTTCCATTTTTTTTTTAATAATACAAGTGTATAGTGCATATTAGTCGATGATTATTTTTTCACCTTCAACTTTTTCTCTCGATTTGACGGTTGACTTTGAACTCAATAGGTCCATTTTATCTTATTCAAGAAGAGTTATATTTTTAAAATCTAAAAGCTAAAGCATTAAAGTGAATTTTGTTAATTATAATAAAATATTAAGACAATAAAAAAAAATATAGCAAAAGAAATCAGGGAAGAGAAATAATTTTTTTAAGATGTTGTAATCTAACAGAGTTTGTTTTTTATTTATAGAAGAAAAGAAGTTGATTTAAGATTATTCAAAAAGCAGTTGAAAGACTTTTCAGAAGTAGATTACCAGTAATTGTATGTTTGATTGTAATCTATCTGCTTGCAAGCTCATTTAGAAATTGTGTATTTACAAAACTTCCCCTTAAATGCTCTTAATAAATAATGTGTCCAATTAAAATTTTATTAGAAAAAAATTGAAGAATAAAAAAAGAGTACGCATTTCTTGTGTAATACGCATTACTAGCGGTGTCACTAAGATCTTATCAGAAAAATCTAATGGAATAAAATCTTGATTAAGGAATACATAGTACAATACATATTTTACTCTCCCTAATTAAAGTATCACATAACTCTTGAAGGTGATGTACTCAAATCTTCTGTATCAATTTATCATAGGTTGAAGTGGTTGTGTCTATATGATCAGATTTGTCAAATTATCATTCGACGAACTGATTGATCATTTGCATTGACATTTTTTTATAATGTTGCATAATTGTTATATAATATTGTTGGGATCATGTCAAGTATAGTTCTTGGTTGCTTCATAAATTGATAATATCTTTGTAAGTAAAATAACATAGTATGATGATAACTCTTCATGAAAATATATAACATGTTTGAATCAAACCCTTAAGTCGATCAGATGAATGTTCTATATATTAAAAAAAAATTGATAGTATTTATCTAGCTCTTATTTTCTTCATGCTTGTAAGGTTCGTTACCTCATTAAGATTAGTAAGGTAAGACCTAGCCCCTTTTGCTTGCACTTTTCTCTTTGAGATCCTTTTTCTCTTTATTAATAAAACTAGCCCTAGGCACACATTGCCTAGCGGAATTGATTAAAAAAATAAATGAAGGATTTCATTCGGAATATGAAATTGATCCTATTTCAATACTTCCATGTATGAGTAAAATTATATCATGCTCATATATTATAGAAAGATATATAAATACATCAATTGCACAAAGATAACTTTGGAATCAATTAAAATAACTTCTTTCAATAGATACTCTACTGCTTTTGAGAACACTTCAAGAGTTTTAATTCAAATCACCAACTTGCATAATAATATGAAGGCACAAGAGTAAACAATAACATGTTTGTACACTATATCAACAAATATTTTTAAGATGATTATAATTGATGCATGCACACCAAACCAAGATAAGAAGTCCAAAAAATTTGCATCAAGTTAATATTTTGAAGAATTGAAAGGAATATGGAATTCAATAGACTTTTTTGGGTAAATAATTCTCTTGGCATGGTCGTTGACATACTTGCTTCCTAGACAATCTTGACATTTAAAAAAAAAGGCTAGAAGTTTGTACCTTTTTCATTTTAAGTTGTTTGTCTTACATTTCTTTTTCAATATGTTATATATTTTATAATTACGTAAAAGTACTACAAATAATAATTACTAGCAACTTATATCAAAAGATGTAAAAAATTTGATTGAGTTTTGAAATTCTATTGATGCCATTTAAATTGGGACAGAGGAAGAAATATATATTATTCGAAATGACTAAAAAAACACTATAAATCACTATAATTAACAACTAAAAAATTTGAAAGACATAAAAGAAATCAATTGACTCTCGAAATTGTATTAATGTCACATAAATTGAGACACTAGAGTAACATATCTTATTTGAAAATGATGTAAAAAATATTTTAAATCACAATAATTGACAAATTAAAATATTTAAAAGACATAAATTAGATTAATTGAATCTCAAAATTTTATCAGTGTCATAAAAATTGGGACACAAGAAATAATACATATTATCCGAAAATTATATTAAAATTACTATAAATCACAATAACTCATAACTTAAAATATTTATAAATGATTAAAAAAAATGATTGACACTCAAAGTATTTGTCATATATGTTGAGACTGAGTAATATATATTGACATTGTCTTGACACGGACTCTGATGTATAATCATTTTGAAAAGTAAGACAGTAAAATATATAATAGTTTATAGGTGGTATGAACATAATTCATACTATAGAATATTAAGAATGAATGGATATGATATTTAATCCAATTACACAAATGACGGTGTTTTATTTTTTAATAAAAGAAGTCTACATTGCATATTAGTTGATGATGGTTGACTTGAGTTCAAGAGATCCTTTCGCCTTATTCAAGAATTATATTTTTAAAATCTAAAAGTTAAGGCATTAAAGTAAAATTTGGTATGAAATTATAATAAACTATTAAGACAACAAAAATATAGCGAAAGAAATTAGGGGAGAGAGATAATTTTATTTTTCTATAAGTTGTTGTAAATAGATTGAGTTAGTTTTTTATTTATAGAAGAAAGAAACTGATGCAAGACTTTTCAGTAAGCAACCGGAAGTCTTTTCAAAAAATGATAGCCATCTATCTATTTGATTGCATGCTTATTCAGGCGATTGAGCTACTTGTGATATGGCTGCTTTCAAGCACATCTAGAAAATTGTGTATGAACATGTACAATACGATTTATTTACAACACTCCCCCTTAGATGTTCGTTAATAGATTATTAGGATAGATGTAATATAAAGGAAAAGTTTCCACATTGATGGGAGAAGCCATCTTTTAGGTTCTTTTAAGGCCTAACACATTATATATATATATATATGGAGCTTGGGTACGGATTAGATTCTTTAATTAAATTTAAAGATTTATCTTTTGTAATTTATTTTGAATAAATTGTTTATTTAAAATTTGAATTTAATATTGAAATTTATATGAAACAAAAGTTTTGTATGTTCAGATATGGAGCAACAAAACTTTTGTATGTTCAGATAAGGAGCATCAAAAGTTTTGTTTTTCAAAAAGGGAGCAACTAATGCGAGTGACTCTTTCATGAAAGGTCATTTGTTCATGAAAGAACATGACTGTTATAGAAAGTCAAATGTTCATGAAAGAACATGACTATTATGAAAAGTCATCTCTTAAATTCTGTAACTATGAAGCATTCCCAGAAGTAGCGCATTCAATTGCATATATGTTTCAGGCTTTGTTGTATCCTAATAGAGAATTGTTTGTCATCCCTTAAAGAATATACAAGCAATAACTCTTGAAAGTTAGTGATCTTTCACCACCAAATGGAACTCTGCCCTTTTTGTTGGGTTAGAGCGAGTATGAAGTCAGGGAGGATCAAAACTTTAATTTCTCTGTTATTTTTCTTCTAACAATGATAAGTTTATTACAAAAAATTAAGAAGGAAAAAGAATAGATATATTGATGTGTCGTAAATTTACGACATTTGTGATACTTAAAACTTAGAATTTATGTGAGTTCTCTGGCGCATGGTAGCGGATTTGATGTGTTTTTTTGGTTGTTTTGCAGGAAAATAAGATTCGGAGGGTAAGTGTTGAGCAGTAGGTGCAACATACATACAAATTTTGGCCATCTACGAGCCATCTATGGATCGTGGTTTGATCCACGAGCCGCAGTAGATATGCAGAAACTTGAAAAAAAAACTTTTAGTTTTAAGAGTGAATCATTCGATCTGTAAAGACTTGTATGATCCGTAGAATAAATTTGTGGTTTAGATTCAGAGAAGGGGAACAAAGCCTAATTTATACGAGAGTTGAGTATATGTCGTAAATATTTCCACAGAATGTAGTTCCTGTCCATGGAAAAAGTTCAGAGACTATGAAATTATCTTTCATCTACAAAGGGTGTCTACAAGCCGTAACAAGGACTATGGTACGTAATTTGGATCGTGCAAGATGTCAAATTCGATTTTCCTAGATTATTTTGGATAGGGTTTTTATGTTTGTAAATACTTTTCTTAGGGTTTCTTTTACATTGTTATGTGCCTTTTGGTTCAGGAAATAGAAGTAAACAACTCTTTTACTTTTATTCTTGAATTTTGGAATTTTATTACACATCGATCTTTAGATTTTGAATTTGAACTTTATTTCAAGATTCCAAAGTTTTACTATTCATATTGTAAGTATGGTTATGCATAATTTATTTATCATTGATTGTTATCATACAAGCATGAGAAGCTAAATCCACAACTAGCATTGTGAAAATCATGAAGACTTAACGAAGTAAACCTAATACATAGTAATTTTTGAATGGTGTGCACGCATGTATTGCTCTTTCTGTCGCTTTGATTGCTTTTTAGTAGAATACTATATTAGAACTAACCTTATTCATACTTGCTTGACCAAGGGGGTAACAAATGAAAAAAAATTATACAAAAGAGTTGAGGTTATCAACCCTTATAATAGGTGGAACTTACCCAAGAATAACTAATTTGGGATCAAAGATAAGGTTTAGTAAAGCACACACTTAGGCTAATAATGTTATGGGGTGAAATTCGTCTACTTAGGCAACCATACACTAAGTGATAATCAACTTAACAATCTTGCATGTGACGCACTAGACAAGATTACTATTATCCGGTCTTACTAAGTTATGAATTTATGGGGAACACATAACCCTAGTTTCGTCTTTTATTGATTCAAAGCATGTCAAACTATT
The DNA here is from genome assembly GCA_036250505.1 of Solanum acaule. Classification (NCBI taxonomy): domain Eukaryota; kingdom Viridiplantae; phylum Streptophyta; class Magnoliopsida; order Solanales; family Solanaceae; genus Solanum; species Solanum acaule. The sequence goes on along the minus strand of JAJOOR010015758.1, from coordinate 13,351 downwards.
ACTTGTCACTTGTGACAATATTAAAACTACTTTTGATTACACAACCGCCCTCCCTTTTATGGAAATAATATGACCAAGAGCATGAATAATAGTAATTGAACTATGTCCAAATCATATTCCTCGAGTGATCGATCCTGTCACGACCCGGACCGTCATGATTACACCCACACTAACCCTCTGGTGGGAGAACCATTACTACAGCCCAACTAAGCAACTCAACGATACAGTAAACATTTAAAGATACGGAAGCAAGTTTTTATGCATAAATTATATAGAGTTCCCATAAACTCCAAAGGTTTAAACAAATAACTAACCAAACTAACGCGGAAGTTTAACCCTTAGAACCTGAAAGTCATTGTACCAAAACATCTATACAACCCCAACTAACATAAGAAATATCTAAATAGTTTAAGTCCGAAGGAAATGGACTAAACAATAGGAAGGACTCCATGACAGCCTGAAAGAACTGGCTCACCTTTGAAATTTGGTCTCAATCACTGATCTCTTAGCTGAGGTCTATCAATAGCCTCATGAAGATGCATTGTACTCAACAAAGAACGAGCAAGTGCAGTATCAGTACACAAACACAGTGTATTGGTAGGATCACACGGCTATTCCAGTAAGTGAAATATATATAGGCAGTCGCAACATAGAAGACATGACATGTACAAAATATATATACATCGGGTATCATTTCAGGAGCAATGTACAATTCCACATTCTCAAAAACAAGTAGCTATGACAATTCAACGGTCCTCTCATGGAACCCATACCCAAATTGTTAGTGTGCCGGAACGTGACACCCAATCCTAATTAGTGTACCGGAACGTGATACCCGATCCAATATATGTGTCGGACGTGACACCCGATCCAATGTATGTGTCAGAACGTGACACCCAATCCAATAAACACAACCACAATCACATTCACACTCATAATGTACATACTCATAATCATATAATCAAGTGTCGAATCATGACATACATTTGTTCATTCATACTCATTTAATTAGGTTTGATTAATAGTGGTTCATTCACATACATACATGCATTACAATGAAGCAATTACCAATATACATAACACAAACATGAAATCAAACCATCACCTACCTCAAAACCAAGCTTGAATCTCCCTAAGGCACTTGAATCTTCCCTTTCCGGATTCTTTCCACTTGTTCGTGGTCTAAAAACAACAGATTAATGCAATGATCAATAAACAAGGCCTAATTACCCGGATTACAATCGAAATTATCAAACCTAGGCCAAACCCAAGATTCAAATACCCAACTTAGGGTTTTTTTCCACCATTAGTTTCAGTTCAAAACCTTCCCCCAATGATAATCACCCAAGAATCTAAGTTCTACGAATCGAAAAAATGGATTAGGGGAGTAAAACCTTACCTTTCGCGCTAGAAGAGGTGGAAAACTGTCAAGAACTTGCCCTGAGTCGTTTCTTAGCTCTTAAGAATGGAAATTGTAGAATAATAACGTTTTTGAGGTTTAATTCCGACATAATTCATGACTGGGCCACTACGGCAGACCCTATCCCGCCACAGGTGGCTTGCCGGAGACAGAACGTTTAATTTAGAGTTTCAAACCCCCATTTCACAACACATCTTCAACCCTTGACGTTCAAAAACTACCTGTTCATGCTAAGATCGGTTTCGAGAGTTCTACTCACCCAAATTCGATTCTGTAAAGCTGTACGGGCTCCCTAACGTCTTGGCTATCCACTCATGTAACAATTCATTATTGAATCTCTCATTCATTACTAGATTTCCCTATATTTGGCATGACTCAGATTCCGTCCAAATCTGGACTAGGCTAGAAATTTTCAAGACACTACTCAAAAGTTTTCTGGCCCCAATATTTTCCCCAATGGCTTTTCCCTAACGACAGAAACAGGTCATTACAATAGATACCAATTTATCCATCACTTATCCCCGAGTGATCAACTAGGAAAGACTGACTAAAGTAAGGGTAGAGTAGTACCTGAATTGTTGAACAACTGGGGATACTTGTCTCGCATGTCCTTCTCGGTTTCCCAAGTAGCTTCCTCAACCGGACGACGCTTCCATTGAACTTTCACAGACTTTATCTCCTTGGTTCTCATCTTTTGGTTATCGCGATCAAGAATTGCAACCGGTTCCTCCTCATACTCAAGGTCTTTGTCTAATAAAATTGAGTCCCATTTTATGATGTAATTCCCATCCCCATGATACTTTTTCAACATACACACATGAAATACCGGATGAACTCCCGATAAGCTAGAAGGTAAAGCCAACCTATAAGCCATTGGCCCTACACAGTCAAGAATTTTGAATGGTCCAATGTATCGAGGACTAAGCTTGCCCTTCTTGCCGAATCTCATCACCCCTTTCATGGGCGACACTTTAAGAAGAACTTTATCACTAGTCTAAAATGCCACGTCTTTTAAATTATGGTTGGCATAATTTTTCTGTCGACTTTGGGCTGCTAGGAGCTTAACTTGGATGCTTCTTACCTTATCCTGAGCATCCTTCACCAAGTAAACCTCTAAAGGCTTCACATCTCTAGCCTCAAACCACCCTATGAGTGATCTATATCCCCTCCCATAAAGTGCCTCGAACGGTGCCATGTCAATACTGGAGTGATAACTATTATTATAAGAGAACTCATACAACGGTAGGAACTTATCCCAATGCCCTCCAAAGTTAATCACACATGCCCTCAATATGTTCCCTAACACCTGAATAGTCCTCTCTAACTGTCCATTCGTCTGTGGATGGAAAGCTTTACTAAAAGTGAGTTGAGTGCCCAACTCATCATGCAATTTTCTCCAAAATTTGGATGTGAACTGCGTACCACGGTCTGATATGATATAAAGGGGCACCCCGTGCAGCCTCACTATCTCTTTCACATAAACCTTAGCCAACTGCTGAGCATTATAGTCTATTCTGACTGGAATAAAATGGCTGACTTATTCAATCTATCAACCACTACCCAAATAGAATCAAACTTTCCCAAAGTCTTGGGAAGACCAACCACAAAATCCATAGCTATCATTTCCCACTTCCATTCCGGAATTGACATTCTCTGAAGCAAACCTAGAGGCCTTTGATGCTCATACTTTACCTGTTGACTGTTTTGGCATTTAGCCACAAACTCAGCTATGTCTTTCTTCATGCCAGGCCACCAATAAAGCCGTTTCAAATCTTGGTACATCTTAGTCACACCCGGATGAATGGAATACTGCGAACCATGGGATTCTGTCAACAATTTATGAATCAAGTCATCCACTCGAGGAACACAAATCTGTCTTTTAAAACTGAGCATTCCCCCCTTTGTGATAGTGGGTGCTTAATTTTGTTTATCGTAAAGTTATTACTAGTTACATAGTATAAACTTGATGTGATATTATTATAAAATTCATTTTCAATATAGTTCATAAATGAAAACATTATTCATAAGTATATTTTTCTTTAAAAAATAAATAAAAATAGAACTACTGAGAACTAAGAAGAAGTAAGAATAAGAAAGAAAACCATCTGCTTTAAGAAGGACTTGATCCCTCGCCGCTAAAACTGAAGGCAGTCAGCATCTAACTCTTAACCAACACACCACAACAAACTAATATGTTGTGGATGCTCACTAGTAATTTATATCCATTTCTTAATATTTCTATATATCTATATACATTTTATGTCCGGGTTAATGGGTGCTCGAGCACTCACAATCTAATATGTAGGTCCGCCCTAGATATATACTATTAACTGAAATAGACCACGTGAGCTATAACGTGGGATCCAATGTCTTGCTCCCACACGAAAAAGAGGCATCCTTGCTTGCCAAGACAAAGTCCTTAAACTTCTAGCTTAGGTGGATCCACTAGCTATGTCACTTAAGACAATCCTACGTGGCATGTAGTTAAAGACAAGGATATTGCTACTAGAGGCCCGACTTCTACTAATAGGAGAGACTCCATCTCAATTGTCACGCCTCGAGCCTATACCCTGGATGTGGCCGACACTCCAGAAGCATTGCTGGTCCCCAAGCAAACCCTTGGCCTGACTCAATACTCAGCGGAAGACTTACTCAACAATATATGAGAGTTCAATAACAAAGATCAACTCATAAAACCTCATAAGTAAAGTAGTTTAACTCAAACGTGTGAAATACTCAAATGAAAATAAGTGTTCAACTCAAAGTCTTTAAAACATCAACGATGGAAATGAGAAAAAGAATACTCGACTACTACTGTCTATGAAGCCTCTAATAACTATGATGGAAGTCAGGACAAGACCCACGACCTCCTAACAAAACAAACTCCATAATGTGAAACCCTCCGGAAAGTAAGGGGGCTCACCAAACTAGGTGGGACTCAATAGGATCAATAAAGCGCCGATTGATGATCCTAAATATCTATATTTGCATTATGAAACGATGCAGGTCAAATGGAGTCAGTACATGGAATGTACGAGCATGCAAGGGGAATTCTAAAGCATAGACATAAACTTGAATTGACAAAAAAGAAGAACATACTCACCTCATCTCAACTCAACTCAAGTAGACTCAACTCAACTCAATTCAATATAAAAGCAACAATAAAAATGCAGTATAAATAAAGCTTTTAAAATAGTAAATAACAACTCAATGTATTTAAAAATAAAATAATAACTCTTTACTCTTATTTAGGAGATTCTCTAATCGACAACCATCACTATGAGCTATGTGATGATACATCGTCTCGCCTACACTGCCAGAACTGTCTTATACCTTGATGGAGTATAGGAAATCTTCAACTAAGTGGATCCACTAAGCTATGCTTAAAAGCAATAAGGAATCATTTTAAAAGTATGACCCTTTACCCATGTTGGCATACATGGTTTATGAGGACTTTGAGTTGTCTGAACTCGTCCCCATATCGGTGCTCAATACTACTCCCAATAATATAGATCATGTTCATATGTTTAAAAGCATTTACTCATCCTCAAACTTTAAGATTATTACTCAAAAAGTTCTCTTAAAAGAGATAATGCTCAAAACTCCTCGTGAACTCATTTGGAAAACAAGGTTTCCTCTTGTTTTAAATGTAAAAGCATTAACACTTGGGAATACTTAGTTCCCTTAAATTCATTTTGAAAACATAAACTCAAATTTCCTCATCCTCATACTCAAGTACTCAAGTCTTAAAACAAGTTTTAAAAAAGATTGCAAAAGACTTGTCAAAATGACTCAAAGAACGCCCTCGAACACTTACTCTTAACTCTATCTTGAATTTGAAATGTGAATTCAAGAATTATGATTAGGATATATAGGATTTCTCAATGATTAGATGTAGTTTGGATAGTTAAAATCAGGAAGAGAGCGAAGATACGTTTTAAAAGAACTTAGACGAAACGAACGACGAAAAAGGAATGGGGGCAGGAGACCATGGCGCAGGGCGCCAGCCCCAAACTTTAGAGAATCATTTTTGGCGCATTGTAGGAGTGGCGCGCCAGCCCCCGTGGCGGATCTGTGGAGTGTTGCGCCACCCCCTGCCCAGGAGACTTGACGAATTTTTCCTCTTAGATTTTTTATCTTAATTCATCTAGAATCATAATGGAGTTTGATGAGTTTTGAGGTAAGAGTTTTGAGTTTGAGGGTTGTTCTTGAGGAAATTTGAGTATATTTTCGATTGCTTTAAAGCATAGCTTAGTGGATCCACTTAAAAATAACTGTTGGATGGTTTCTACAATTGGGACCTACGATCTATAGAAGTTTTTACGGCCCATACTGGTCAACCATAGAACCAATTTCATAAACCCAAATTCACCTTACTTTCCACGAGCCCTTCCTACGGTCCGTCTAAATTCCTACGATCCATAAACCTAAGCCGTAGAACACAAGTTCAAGTCTAAATTTCACAAGTCTAGAACCTTTTGACGAGATCCCTTCTACGATCCGTAGAATCAACTACGACCCGTCAACTCCATTCGTGAGGTCTGTAAACCAAATCTCTGAATTGAGTCTACCGATTAGTCCTACGGCCTGTCAATCTTCCTACGACTCGTCCTGTCAATTCGTAGCTCCAATCTTTAGAAACTTGAAATTTCTAAACTCAACTCAAGTTCTATGACTCACCTTCTACATCCATAGATGAGACTCGTAGATCACTGCATCAGCAAAAAATTCTGTAGATTTCCTTTTCGACTTGACTTTTTATTTTTTGAGGTGTTACAATAACAATTGTTGAACTCGATTCATTCACCATGGCAATCAATCTGTATTGTTATTTTGTCACCCATTAGTGAAGTTTGGGGTATGTATAGATATTTTTATTTAAGAAATTAATAACTGATCGTGACAAAAGAAAAAAAATTGTGAATAGTTGTTCAACAACTACCACTACTATTTCAATAAGTGAGTTATCTATTTCAACAGTTATTTCGCTTGTTGTAACTACTTAATTAGTTATTGTAAAAAAAACAAAAAATAATTGTACAACGACTTAATTGTTGCAATAACTAATAAGAAGTTGTAACAGTTGCTACAACTTCTTTATTAATTGTTGCGAAAAAAATTACATTATAAATCTTACGCATTAGTTGTAAATTTTGGAGTAATTATAGCCTTTGGCTGCAACCTCTTTATATTACAAATGCACTAATTGTTGCAATTACTACTAAATTTATTTGGAAAAATAGAGTTTTATTCATATGAGCAATACACACAAAATAACATTATTCACTTACCAAAATGATTTAAAATCACTTCTCAAGCAATTTTCAGTGCTACATGAACGAAATTCAATCCAAAAATTATGTAAATTAGGCGAATAATTTTTTAGCAATTTTTCTAAGAAGAAAAGCAGCAGCAACAACAATAGAAGAACACGTGAAGGAGTCGTTGACAATGGCAGGTTCTTTTTCCTTTTACGTAATTAAAATTTTATATAAGTTGAGTCAAAGAGTAAAAACAAAAATTTGGAGGCTTATTCGAAAAGGGAAAAATTACGCGAGTTGGCAAACATTACTATGTTATTATTTAACGGGGGTATAGTTTCTTTTAATTACTCTCTGTGACTATAGTTTGATAAATTTTGCCATTAAATATGGGACTCACCCATTATTTGTATATCGAATCAAAATCACAATTCTTGGCCTTAGTATAATTTTTTTTATACAAACTCAATTTTATCTCTTCTCTCTCCATTCCCTAAGTTTTTCCTTAATTCACTCACACATATTCAATTTGAATTTCCAATTTCACTCTCTCCCTTCTAATCGTGTTTTCACTTTTATATGACAGGCTTATGCCTTTTTTTGGGGTGATTTGTTCTCAAAAATCTCACTTTAATCTTCAGATTTCAAGCTTTTCAAAAAAAAAAAAAAAAGGATGATGGAACTTCATCCAAGAGGATTACAAGAGGTATGCCTTTACATGTCCAAGTTGTTTTGTATTTAGATTTGTCTAATAAGAATTCTATTTGAATCATTAGTTCGAAAATTTACATGACACCGTTTGTATATTACTGCGGCTATCAATGAATTTATTATCGATTGTATATGTTTCAATATGTATATATGAATTGTTTATGTATAAGTTAAAAGTGTGTGCTAGTTCAAAAATTTACTTGACACCATTTGTATATTACTTCAGCTGTCAATGGATTTATTATCGATTGTATATGTATCAGTTAAACATGTGTGCTTTTATTTGATAAAGTAATTAATTTTTGAACTGTTGTATATAAATGTGTAAATTTGTATATTTTTTAATTAAGAATGATTTTGAAAGTATTGAATATGTATAACTCTGACAGTATACAAATTTAAATATTTGTATATGTATATGTATAACTCTGGCAGTTTACAAATTTAAATATTTGTATATGTATATTAATATATGGATATGAATATGAATATGTTAAAAAATGTAAATTTGTATATTTTTGAATTTTAAGGATGTAAAAATACATTTGAGTAATATTTGTGATTGATTGAATAATAAAAAATAATGATTAACCAAATTTTCTTCGTTTGTTTAAATCTCCGGTGGATAAGGAATATAATTTGTTATGGTGTTTGTATTTTATTAGAACTCATTTTTGGCAAAATATTCTATTAAAAAAAGATTTACTTGAATCATGAGATTCTATCAATTTTCTGTTACCGTATTTAGCGTTCATGTATTTATTTATAAAAAAAATATTTGTATAAATTAAAATCATAAAAAAAAAAAAGAGATATACAATTATATGTCCCCATAGCAAACTAAATTATACCCATAGAGCGTAATTAGATAAACTATAGTTATGAAGCATTATTTCCTTAAATCTGTTTGCCATATATGAAATTTTCCCATTCGAAAATGGTCAAGTATCATTGAACACTAACCATAAACTTGTCTATTATACTCAATACTTAAGACTTGTGTCACTTTTTTTTTAAAATTTAGAGACTCCTTAGTTGCCTTTAATTCATTTAGTCATGTCAATTTGATGTATCTATATGACACATACTCTTAGGACTCGTTTGATTATAGATTTTGAAAGCGTTTTTTGAAAGAAAATTTTTGGCAAAACTTGCTTAACATAGAATTTTTCTAGATTTTGAAAATCAAATCTAAAAATTTGCAAAAAAAAAAAAAAACTTATTTTTAGACCAAAATATAGCTATTGATTTTTTTTTAAAAATTAAAATCCAATTTTTTTTATATATTTTATATTTAAAGAAAATGTCATTTATTTATGAACCCAATTATTTGTTATCTACCCTTTCCGATCATTTGATCTGAAAATGCATGTTTGTGGTGAAGAGATTGTTCGTAGAATGTAGAAAGATTAATTTAAGGAATAACTAGTTCTAACCATTGTTATTAGTTATTTTTTCTTTGATGGATCTTCATAATTAATTGTAATTTGACGAATTATAGTAGCTAGTAATTGTGTTTTTAGTAGTTTTTATTTTTTTTAAATCTGTGTTATGATTTTAGAATAATATATTATTTAGTTTATTATAAAAAGAGAAAATACATAAATCACTCTCATACTTAGCGGTCAAACTTACTTTAACACTTAAACTTGAGTTTTTGGCCAAAAACATCTTTAAATTATACCCCAAACTTAAATTACATCCTTAAAATATCATTATTTTTTTTGGGAAAAAAATATCCTGTAAGTATTTTAAAGTTAACAATTTCCATCCTTCTGTCAGATATTGTCAAAAAACTAAGGGATCCTACAAAAACATGAGCAGTTCACGTGACTATCAACAAAAGTTTTCCTGCATAATTCCATTACCTACTATAAGATCCTGAAAAAAGATTATTAAAAATCTTAGACACCATTGCTTGTTGAAACAAAAAATATTTGGAAGGTGTGATGATACATGGTATGCTTTTTTTCTCATTTAGTAACAGAAAAAAGTTAGAGCTTAATTATCTTTACTATTTTCAAAGCTAAATTGTATTTAGATCAATAAATTGTTGGGCCAATCTGATATTGAAGTGATCAAAATTTTGATTATGTCTCACATTTGAGTTTCATTCTACATTATTAGAAGCAGAAGTCTTCAACAAACGCCGCTTCTAGCATATTAAATTGAGAAGAAATATATTTCAACTAATAATATTTTTAACATCAAATTACATGCAAAATAAATGAAAAAATGTGTCAAATTAAAAGATTTTGCATAATGCTAAACTCAATTAACGAAAAAGTTCACGATAATATTTTTGGCGTATCTAAAAATAATAATTACGAAGAGATGACTTGATTTTTGCGAAATCTGTTAGTTTTTTTAATAAATTCAAATAGAAAATGTAGTTTAAATTTGGGATATAGTTAAGGATGATTTTAGCAAAAAAAACTCCTTAAACTTTATGACATTTGTTTACCCCGTGATCTTTATTTACTTTAGCCGTTCATTATACTATTTGGCTATTTATATCCTCATCGTCACAAAACTTATTACATATACACCTAATTGAATGAAAACCCCCAAATCCCAAGAAGAAAGATACTCGATTTTGAAAGAAAAAGATTCAACTCATCTAACCCATCCAACCAAACTAAACTAAAAATTTGTCATTAATAGTTAATTCTCATACCTCATGTTCATCAAAGGTAAAGATTCGTTTAACACTGGAACAAAAAATTTGCAAGTTTTGATCAATTTTCTGAAAAATTGCCTCCTCGAAAGAGAAAATCAGAAAAATTTGATACTTAGATTAGAGACTCATTTAGCATGAAAATAATTTGGTTGGGTAATTTTTTTTGTTACTCCTAAAAAAGTCTATGAGGTTTATCCATCTAAGAAACTTGTGTTTGAGGAAATGTTGAAGAAGGCTAAAAAGCACAAGTGAATGACCCTTATTCCTCGTCTTCGAACCTGAACATTGCATCATCTCCAGGACAGAGTCACTAAGATATCGTTTGTGAGTGTGTAAATTATCAACATAAACCTCATCTTCTAGGTTTCTATCCCTCTTGGATGATTAAGTTATACTTTACTTGGATACATCATAAATGCAATGTCATCATTGTTGGAGGTTGATCACTATATCTCTACAAATAAATCCTTCTAGAGCTTAAAGTGAAACTTGGGAAAGCCCTTGCTAATTTTCCTTCTTCAGGGTATGTATGTATTCAAAATATAATGGAGCTTCCAAACTTTGTCAACAAGCTTTTTGTTTTGTATAAGAGTGGGTTAGCCCTTACTTCCCAAGTAGTACGAGCCAAAGGGGCAGCCCAAAAGAAGAAGTCATTAATGACTAAAGTGGAAGGAAGAAGAAGTATGGCTGAATGGAATTAGGCAAATTTTCTTATTAATAAGATAGCCGAGTGGCCTTTTCCATAATTACACATCTCTTTTCGTTCAATTCACTTTTTTCCTAGGTGACGACACCAAACGTTGTCTAGTGTGTACAATAGATGACCACTTCTCAGAATCTTAATTTCCAACTTAGACCTCATAATCTAAATTTAGGTATCCATCCTCGTTAGAAGCTCTTTCAAAGTCAGGTTTGTTGATGGCAACATTAGCTCTCAAACACAAGATTGCGTAGAGTCACCTGTCAAAAAATTGTTCTTCTTGGTATGTGCATATGCCTATCGACAATAGAATTCCTTTCCAAACTCTTCCGTCAATTTCGCGCACTCGTTCAAAACATGGAAGTAAATTTCATGCTTTTTTGGGCGGCTAACTGCCAATTAAATTGAACAGGCCAAATCACACGATCTGTTATGATCCTTCCGTCAAATTTTACCACAGTCAAAATATCATAAACAAAGCAGTGGATTGAGCAAAAGCATATTTAACGTGCGACCTACAGATAGAAAAACTGCTTAATATATAAACTGAACATATGCTTTGGCCAGCTGATGGATCAACACTAAAATGCTCTTTCATTAACCAATACGCCCCAACAACACACGAATAATGGGAATCCAACTTTTCAATGCTTCAGTGCTTGGATCTGCTTTAGATAACACAAACTCAAACAAGCTTCCAATTTACAACCAGTCAAGCCTAGAAATAACATGGGCTTATAGACATGAATAAGTAGTGTGGGCACTTAACATGATCATGCATTTGTATTTACAGTTCAACAGAAGTTAAGTTCCCATGTAAGAAACTATATTTTCTTGATTATCAGCCGAGTCAAAGGCAGGAATGAGGATATCCACAGCTCTGATGGTGAAATGATGGCATCACAAGGAACACCAGCTGAAAATCGTGGTGATGTCATTAATGACTTCCTTCCCCCTCGCTCCTATTCCAGGCAATCTTTGATTCAATACGGTCAAAGATTAGTTCAAAGGTGAACACCAGTACCTGTAGCACCCTGGTGTATTGAAGTTCCATTTGAGTTTTTCGAACCCACATCTTTGCTCCAGCAACCTTGCTTACACCTGTTCTGTCAAGCAAAGAGAGTTGCCACTATCTGTATGCTTGATATGGTAAACAACCAAGCATTTCACTGTAGAAAAACAAGATAATACTATTGAAGAACATCACAAAATGGCTCACTTCTCAACCATAATACAATGCATTTAAGTTCTTGAGAGTTCATTTTTAAGTAGAAACACTAGATAATACTATTAAAGACTTCAAAACAAGTAACTTTTCAATCAAACATATTTTTAGTTCATTTTAAAGCAAGTGCAGAAGTCTCTCTCTCTCCAACTGGGACCTGCCCCTGCAGTTTTTTTTTCCCTTTGGGAGGGAGGGAAGGGTGTTGCCTAGGTAACCTTTCCAAGAGTTTGGTACCTAAATCAAACTAAGTGGCATGGTAAACCATAAATGAGAAAGAAAAGGACAACCCATAAGTGGCCAGAATCAACAACCCAAGTATGAAGACCACCCACCTTCAATATGCAGATGACACCTTAAATTTTTGTGATGCAGAAGAAGAACTGAAGTATTTAAGAGCGATTCTAATCCTGTTTGAAGCCATTTCAGGTCTTTCACATTAATTGGAGAAAGAATTACATATACCCCATAAATCATGTGCCTAATATGGAGCAACTAGCCATGATACTGGGAGGTGAAGTGGGAAGGCTCCCCACTATCTACTTGGGTACGCCCCTGGGAGCAAAGTCAAAATCCAAAGGGATATGGGACTCTGGACTGGAAAAGTGTGAGAAAAAATTTGACCACGTGGAAGTCTCAGTATTTATCTTTGGGGGGAAGTCTCACACTGGTAAATGCAGTTTTAGATACACTACCAATGCTATCACTCTTCCCAATTCCTTCAGGTGTTGTTCAAAGACTAGACAAGATCTGAAGGTCCTTCTTATGGCAAGGAAACAAGGAAAGAAGAGCTTTCCACCTAGTCAAATGGAAGGGGATTATTAGGAGTAAGAAACAAGGTGGGCTTGGCATCAGGAATCTGAAACACCACCCGTCCAAAGCTTTGAAGATCAAATGGCTATGGAGATATGCACAAGAACCTCAAACCCTATGGGGCACTGTCATAAAAAGTAAGTATGGGGAAGAAGATTGTTGGGTATCCAAGGAGGTCACCACTCCATATGGAGTCAGTTTGTGGAGATCCATCAGGGCCTTCTGGCCTTTTCTTAAAAAACACTCAATGATCAGAGTGCACAATGGAGTCAGGACCAGATTCTGGAAAGATAAATGGATAGGGACAAGGTCATTGCAAGAACTGTTCCCGGATCTTTTTGACCTTGCCCAAGATCAACACTATACAGTAGCTGAGATGTGGACTCAACAAGGATGGGACATGAGATTCAGAAGAGGGATGAATGATTGGGAGATCCCAAGAGTGGTTGAACTATTCAAACAACTAGAGAGCTTTCAAGGGATGCAAGAAGGTGTAGATTGTTTGTGGTGGAATGGACACCCTAAAGGACTTTATAAAGTCAGC
>JAJOOR010015757.1:0-26541 GCA_036250505.1 Solanum acaule | reverse complement strand
CTTTCTATTATAGGTTGATTCGTTCATAATACATTTTTTCTAAAGGTATTAATCTTATAATTGACTTGTGAGCTAACTTTTGAGGTTGAGCTATACTCAGAATTTACTTATCTTCATCGTATCGATGTTAGACTCATTCCCTTTCTTAATCTCAGACCTCATGTTAAGTTATACATGTTCCAATTAATCATGAGTGCTCATGTTCTTCACTTGCAGTACTCACCAAATGTTTTAACTCATCCCACACCGAAGTTAAGGAATCTTCTTATGTATAGTAGTCTTAAAGAGGCATTTTCACTGTAGTTTCAAGGAAATGATTGTCTCGTTCTAAAGGTCTTTCAGACCGATAGGCTTGATCATAATTCATAAACACAATGTAATGTTTAGGGCCTTCCACAGCCAGCCACCCCCAACAACAATGTAATGTTTAGTCGCGAAGGCCTTCCACAACCAGCCACCTCAACAAAAACAAGTCTGATAGAGCAATCTGCAGGCCTTCCACAGCCTTTCACAGCCAACTAAAACAAGTCTGATAGAGCAATCCATCAAAGGGCAAAACAAAAATTGAAAAATAAGGCAAAAAGATGCAACATGTAACTAGAGAAGGCGAATAAAGCAATCAGATAACGAGAGCACCAAATCGATTCCTATTCAACTAACACATTTCTAGAGTAGCTACCAGAATGCAACAAAAAAACTTATTTTTACTAGATAAAGCCCCTGGAGTTGATGGATTTCCAATTGAGTTCTTTACTAAAAACTGGGAATTAGTCCACAGAGATGTTATTGCAACTGTTAAACATTTCTTCCATACTGGACATCTGTATACTATTATAAATACTACAGCTGTGACTTTGATCCCAAAGGTATCGGCTCCTACAAAGGTCAAATATTACAGGCCTATTGCTTATTGTACTACTTTGTACAAAATTATATCCAAAGTTCTTACAAGAAGAATAAAACATGTGATCCCTGAATTGGTTGGCAAAGCTTAATCAGCTTTTGTTGAAGGAATGAGTATAATGGATAACATCCTGGTTAGTCATGAGATATTCAAAAGCTATACCAGGAAGTGGATATCCCCTAGATGTGTCCTTAAAGTAGATCTGAGAAAGGCTTATGACACTTTGGAGTGGGCATTTTTAGAAAGGTTGTTGAGTGACTTGGGCTTCCCTGCAAAGTTTGTTCACTGGATCATGATATGTGTGTCCACAGTCTCATATTCTTTGCTACTGAATGGGGGTCTTACTGCTCCTTTCCCAGCTCAGAGAGGTATCAGACAGGGGGATCCTATGTCCCCATACCTCTTTGTCTTGGCTATGGAATACCTTGGAAGAGAACTCAGTCAACTGGCACTTAATGCAGATTTTAACTATCATCCTAGGTGTGAAAGAATGAACAATATTCACATATGTTTTGTTGATGATTTGTTGATGTGCTGCAGGGCAGATTTAATATCTATCAGATTGTTGAATTCTGCTTTTAATAGATTCTCTGAGGCATCAGGATTGCAAGCAAATAATGACAAAAGCTCTCTCTCTCTCTCTATATATATATATATTGTTGGAGTATCTGATCATACAAAGCAAGACATTGTAAATGCTTTGGGGTTCAGTTTGGGGACCTTGCCTTTTAGATACTTAAATAAACTCATTCTTATTCTTCTCTCTTGTTCCTTCAATTTTATCCTTGGGGATTTTCGGGTTCTTATGGGTGCATTAACTAGAAATTGGTTGGAATTGGGTACCTGTTTTCAAACCCATCTTTCGTTGAAAAATCAAACGATTTCCTTTATGTCTTTCTCTACCGGACCCCATTCGGGGGGTTTTTGTCCAGTACCTCTCTGAGATAGGTGGTCCAAGTAGGTTTCCAAGGATATGGGCTTACCGACCAGCAACTTCTTAGGAGTAGGGGCATCAAAGCTTGCCCAACCGAAACGAGAGTAAGGCTTTCTCCACGAGAGAACAGACTGACTACAGAATGATCTTTGTCAAATACCGGACTTTGCCTTTTTTTTAGGAATTACTCGGGTGTGCCTTTAGCCTCTGAAAAATTGGGGGTTAGTGCTTATTTGCCCCTTATTGAGAAGATAACAACAAAAATCATATGCTGGTCTGCTAAACTTTTGTCATATGCTGGAAGGTTACAACTGATTAAAGCTGTATTATTTGGGGTTCAGTCTTATTGGGCTCATATTTTTCACATCCCTAAGAAAGTCATGAAGCAATAGAGCAACTATGCAGAACCTTCCTATGGATAGGTATTGTGTCAATATCAAAGAAATCACTGGTTTCTTGGACTAATATATGTTTACCAGGGGTTGCAGGTGGGCTAAATGTTATGAATCTTTGGACTTGGAACTCTGCTGCTATCCTAAAGCTTCTATGTGATATCAATAGGAAGAAGGATTGTCTTTGGGTCCAATGGGTGCATAGTTACTATATAAAGCAGGGTGATATTGCTCAAATTCGGATTCCAAAAAGTGCTTTCTGGGTTGTGAGAAAGGTATTGGAATCTAGAAATTAGTTAATAAACAGACTAGGCAGCCATAGGACAATTCAACAATAACTTGGTAAAGCCCAACTTGGGGATAGATTTTCAATCCAAAAGATGTATGTAAATTTAATGCCTATTCATCCCAAAGTAACCTGGAAACATCTTGCATTACATCCAAAGATACATCCTAGATATAAATTCATTCTATGTTTGGCTATACAGAAATGACTAGCAACAGTCGAGAGATTGCAGAAATTTGGAATCAATGTCCCCCTTAATTGTGTCTTCTGTAGTCAACACTTAGAAACATTCTCACATTTATTCTTTGAATGTAGTGTGACCAAAAAGATATGGAATTGTATGCTACAATGGTTGGGGCACAACAGACAAATACAAGACTGGGAGACTGAAGTGAATTGGATGAGCCAAATTGCAAGAAGAAGAGGTGGTGTTGCTAAAATCACAAGTTGTGCATTTGCGATGGTTGTGAATATGCTGTGGACAACTAGAAATTACATTCGATTTAAAAAATTGACCATTCTCTTATGAACATATCATTAAAGATATAGTGATGCATATACATATTAGAGGAAGGAACAATTCAACATGGAGGGAATGCTTACAGATGCTGCTAAGATATCCCTTTTGAAGACTATAAAGTTTCTTGTTTTTTTTTTTGTATTAGTTTAGTGAAACTAGAAGGATTGATTGTAAGAGTAGCTTGTCTAGGCTATTGATGCTATACTTGTACAAAGTTTGGTTTAATGAAATGAAAGCTATACTATTGACCAAAAAAAAAAACTTATTTTTACCAGCACATTGACATAAAACCAAATAAATGTGCAAAAACCAAACATGTCCCAAATGAAACAAAAACAAATTTGGCAGATTACGGCGTACCTGTAGAGTAGCGACGGAGGGTCGATGACTGAACGGAGATCTTCGACTGTGGAGCAGCGGCGACTTAACCTCAGCTTAGGGGTTATTTTTTTCTTTAGAAAGAGGGGCTCGTGACTGAAATGGGGAGAGTGTATTACATTAAAATTGTCTTTTTACCATTTTTCACAATTATTATATTATTATTTAATGATATTAAATATTGACAATAATAAACATAATAAAAATCAAATAAAGAAGAATTTTACCATAACCACAAAAAAAAACATGTACAAATAAAAGAGCACCTATTTCTGAAATAGAGAATAGGCCTCTAACAAAACAAAACAACTAGTTACATAACAAATGTTGAATAAATTGTCTACATTTATTTGCTTTCTTTGAACTACTAAGTAATTGTAATCTTTCACTAATTTCCTTCTTTATCTGTGCTACTGCCTCTTCCGTATGTACACATATGTCTCTAAATCTCCTCTTATTCCTAGCACGTCAAGTGTGGTATATGATTGCTCCGCATATAACTGCCATGATCTTTTTTTTTGAATTGCTTCCAACGATTCCCCTGTGTGTTTTCTAGGACCTATACAATACCCATATTCTTCACTGGTACTTTAGTCCACTGGTGCATAGCTTGCCACACAACTGATGTCCATTTGCAATCTTTAAAGAGGTGAACATTAGTCTCCATTACTCTTTCCTCACATAAGCAGCACGTGTTTTACTCGAAAAATATAAATAAAAGAAAAATGACTAAGTTTTTGAAAAATCGATTAAACTTATGATTTAAGAGAAATCGAATTTCCAAAAGAACAGAGTCGCCACTTAATTGTTTTAGTAAAGAATCAAGAAAAAAACACTTAAGGTTTTCAAAAGACATAAACAGATAAATGATGTGCCGCGAAATCGAGGCACATTTGATGCTTAATAACTATGAACTAATATTAGAATTAAGTGAAATTTTGGAATATTTGATGGGTTTGTTAAATGTGTAGGCAGAATCTGGGTCGTATAGAAAAGAAGAAAAAGAAGCAGAACTGATGCCGACCAAGTGAAGTTCACGGCCAACTTCACGGACCATTAACTTCATTACGGTCCGTGGTTGACCTCGTGAAAGTGAGGTAGTGGCTAGGCCTTGAGAAGATGAAGAACAAGAATAACCAAGTAAAGACCACGGAGGGTTATACGGGCCGTAGTCCTCACCACGGACCGTGGTACCTGCTGTGAAGCTGAACCAGTATGAAAGCAAGAAAGAAGTGAAAGAAGGGGCTTCAGATTTTGGATTCAGATTATTTTTATCAGTTTGAAATTTGGATTTTGATTATTAGATTATCAAGTGGTTGTTGATTTACCAATTATTTTCGTAAGTATTTCTTAACATGTTTTCATTATCCAGTACTGATTCTTTACGTGAAAACATGAGTGGCTTAATATCACGACTGAGTGTGTGAGATCTATGACGACATTCTAGTTGCGATTCCGTAAAACGAGTAAAAGGCAATCTTTGTTTACAACCTGTAGTTTACAGCTTTCATTATCATTTTAGTCTATTGAGTGCACACTTTAGACATGCATGTACCTGGTGTTTGTTCGAAAGAAAAGCATCAGTTAGGAAAATGTTAAACTAAATTAATGAATTGGAGTTAAAGATGGAGTTCGAGAGAAGAGATCTTTAACACCATATCAAATTAAGCAAAGTCCAATATCGATTACACTTTAAGTTCGAGAGAATTAGAGTGAATATTATCTGATTAGGCTGAGAAGCGTTAGATTAATTCAACTCGCAAAGGTTCTGTAAGCATTGATTTACCTGACACTCAATTTACGGGAGAGCATTATAATCGATGTCATAGTGACCACAAAACCTGGTTTCTTTAAACTAACTGAATCAACTTACAACTAGATCGTCTGTGAACTATGTATCTACGTTTTGAATGCAAGTGTTGCTGAAATAATACTTTTCAATCAAACTCAATTTCCTTTCAGTGTTATTTGTTTAGGAAATAGTAACGACAATTGAGTAAACACGACAGTGAAACTTTATCTGTAAAGATATTCTCCGTGGGATCGACCTCAACTCTGGTTGAGTTCTGTAAATTGACAACGACTGTTTACACTTCTTATTTGGAGTGTAAGTTTGGACGTATCGTTTGAAAAAGGGTTCGAGTTCAAATGTACATTTCGAGAAGGTGTTAGGCCCTCGAAATGTCCGCTAACTTGCGGTTGACCAGTGATTTGACTAAATTGACTTTGATTAATTTTAATTATTAACTAAGTAAAAGAACTCATTTATTTTATTTTTATTTGTTTATTACTATTATTTTTCTAACTAATTATTTTTTTAAGGGAAATAAATTAAAGGGGGGGTCATCCTAAAGGGAAGTAATTTAAATGAAAAGACTAATAATAAAATCGAGTTGAGTAATAAATAAAATGTACAAAAATAAATATTTTTATTTTTTAGATATAAAAGAGAAATGACTATCTTTGGAAAATTAATTAAGTCAAACCAATTCACATAAAAAAAAGGGATAGTCAATTCAAATACAGATAAAGAGCAAAGGGAGGAAATATCAAATTTGGGCCTTTAGCCCAAATTCAAAACCTATCCTAATACTAAAAATGACCCAAAAATGGACCTTTCCCAATTTTACACCTGTTGGACCTGCTGCAAACTTCCTTGGGCCTTTGGCCCCCTTTTCATTCTCATTTGTCCTGATATACACTAGGTGTATATTTGACACCATGTATTCCGCTAATTCTCGAACTTCCAGACCTGTAATTTTATTCGAGCTCCGTATCTTTGCACTTTTCAATCTGTATTTTTGCGTTTTGACCTGTATATCATATTTTTTGACTGTATACCAGTGTATACAGTAGGTATATCAGCCTGTTTTTGACTTTTTCGGAGCTTGAAAATTTAATTTCGAGCATTATCACGCTGCTTTCAACCTATACACTAGTTTCGCCGACCCGGTAGTGAGGCTGACTCGAGTAAGAAGAGCAAATTTGGGACTTTACGGCCCAAATTGGAATGCAAAGGGGAATAGACAAGTCCGTGAGGACCCAAGGCAGATTCACACATAGAAAACAACAAAACAAGATAAGAATTAGTGATGGAGGACACTTTAATTCTATGCAATACAACCAAGATACATGAAGTAGAAATAAGGCAAAGATACATGTGATTAGTTCACCGTACCCATGTTATGTTAAGATGACCAAGGAAAGCATACAATGTTTGGAGAACCTTCACTTAACATTAAACTAACTCCCACATAATATCCTGAGTGTTCAATCTTTAGATTCCTACTTTATATTTTTGAATATCCTGAGTGTTCAATCTTTAGATCAAACTTTCTAGCCAGGAAAAGAAAGTACTTTGCTCCAGAGCTCTGGTTATGGAAAGTCCGCATTGGGTATTTATCAGAAAGGAAGTAGAATACCATCATACATTGCAACTCCAGATATAGATAACATATTTCTCGATGGTGGAGGAATTCAATTCATTTGTGGAATGCAGACTTACCAACATAAAAGCCAGGAGGAGTTAAGGTTTGAGGACTACCAGTTAGGTGATAAAGGTATCCTTAATTTGTTTTCTTATATGTAGATTACAAAGAAATCTACCTTGTATTTCATTAACTTATTATACTTCTTGGGTGAATTTGCAGGTCAGAAATGTGGTTCTTCATTTGGTGTTTCAGGCACACAGGGGTTTAGTGTCATCGACAAAACGAGGCCTTTCATATCATCAGTATTTAACCAATCAACTGTTAATCCTCCTGTTTATTCCCATTTTCCCAGTACATTTGCAGTGGAAAGAGCAGGGATTGACTCTTTATCAGATGAAAATTCTACCCCATTTTCGAAGCCACAACAGCAGTCCATTTCCCATATATTTCCCCCAAACACATCATTGTTAAACTCTTGTGGCACTGGAAGTAGAGTGCAATGTACTGCCTCAAATGTTTCTTTTTCTCCGTGGATCTATTTAAGTCCGTTTGCACCTTTTAATCCAGCTTCCAGTTCTTCCACTACTTCCCACATCATAACATAAAACTTCAGATGAGGGTGATAAATAAAAACTGAGCTCACAGTGATCACATGGAAAAAGGGGTATGCACAATTGTTGGACAAAGACAAGAAAACAATTTGGACAAAGCAAACTACTGGAATTATCCTCTATCTAATACTATTACCGGAAGAAATAAAAAGTAGCAAGAGCAAATCAGACCAGTCTTATAATTAGCAGATAATAGCATATGTTATCTATAGGGAAAGGAATCATTTGATGATAAATGGAAAAATAAGAAATACCTATTCATGGGTCCAACAATAAAACTTTTTCAAAACGAATTTTATATAATAAAGGTAAACAAAATGAATGCTGGATACGACATACATAAAATAGCAGCAAAAATGAAAAAAACTTGAAATTGTAAGAGACGAACCCAATTTAATTATAAGCTTGAATATGCTATGCTCCTTTACTATCCAAACTAGGACAAGAAATATACTAGACTACACATGAATTTTTAAACTAAAAGCTACCTTATTCTACTAGCAGTAGCAAAACAATGGTTTCGGACTTCAAAAAGAAATGAACGGAGAAAAAATATTTTGAGTAATCTAAGCAGAGAGGTGAGGGAACACTTGACTCTACCTTAAGCTAAAACAAATATGGACAACACCATAAGGCAACATGCTGCTGCTGCATCAGCTACTTTTTAGCTTCCAAATACTTGAAGTCAGTAACAAGTAACAACCGATGACAAGTAATGGAGGAATGAACACTTAAAGATAGAATGGAGTCTTGCAATAAGCTTGATAACAGGTTCAACAATGACGACAACAAAGCAAACAACTAGAGACTTGCAACACAAATATTAACACAAAAAAGGCACTCCAACTTAGACATATGACCTATATTAGACTCAAACTGACTCGAAATCTTCAATCATCGATTCTGAAAGAATAAATGATAATGAACCAATTTAAACATTCAAAATTAGCATACTAGCAGGCGAGAAAGAAAATCCATCGAGCCCTGATAGCTACAATGGACTAATTAAAGTCAAAGCAGAAATAAGAGTGAATAATCATGGATTTTGCAACCCTACACATGTTCATAATTTCATGACTATGCAGAATACCCATCAAATAGCCACAATACAGGATAAACGAAAGCATGAGCACACGATACTTCACAGACACGAGGATCTGGAAACACATCACGTCAAAATAAACATAACAGTGAAAAAATAAATAAGAAGGAAGCAGATTTACCTTTCTCGGAGCAGCGAAATGGGAACAACAACGAGCAGAGAATGAGCAACAACTTCACCCATACAACCTTAAATTCGACCTTCGATTCAAACAACCAATCCAGAAATTCGAACCAACTTCGAGTAAAAGAATTTCCTTTTCTTCCAATTCAAGAACAATTCAAAAATTCTTAAGCATATAACTTTTGCAAAGAAAACCAACTCCTTGTATCGACTTCTCTTTTCTCACTCTGTCTTCTATCAAAAATATTCTCTCCTAAAAAATCTTTTTTTTTTTCATACAATGAAAGAGGGTAGCCTTTATAGAATGAAACTAGGGTAGGAATTGGGGGGAAACAAATTGAACCCGAATGAGAATCGGCTCCATTCGAAATTCAAACTTAAAAAACCTTTCACCATTAGAAGAAGACATAATTTTTCTGAGATTTCAACTCATTTTGAAAGAGAAAAGGGAAGAAAAAGCGTGCTGCTGCCATGAGAGGGACGGGGGAAGGAGACAAAAAATCGTACTAGGCCTCTGATTCGATTGACGCCGTGTACAGCTCCGTCTCGAGGCCATGTCAAATTGCGCTTTGCTATTGACAGTTGTTTGCTTTTCGTCTCATAGTCCTGAATCTCTTTGTTCCATTGTGAACGTTGGAGGCTGTTGTCGATTCACTCGCTGAAATGGTTCACGCGTTGAAAAGAGGTCGGGCGCGTACAAGGATTGATTTGGAGTCGTTCACGCGCTACTGTTGTTGTTATCGTTAGCTGCTGCTGAAGACGTTTGTTTCTGGGTCTTTTGTGAATGGAATGTGTGGGCTGGACTGGGTCAGGGGATAAAGAGCTAGGCTGGAATAAAAAAAGGAAATGGGTCTTGCTAAAAGTTTGAGGAATAAAGGAATTGGATATGAAATGGACAAATGGGTTGTGCACTTGCATTGAGAGTCGGCTGAATTGGCCCAAATTCGGTCTTACAATTAGGTTAGAACCAATTGATACATCCTGGCTGAAATTATAATAAAAATTAATTAACGATCTAGCCAAATCGGATCAAAGAGGTAACCCAAAAGAATTAATTTTAGAAGATTCAGCTAGAAATCAAAATAAGACTAATTAATATAATTAATTTATGAGCTTCTTAATCTTAACGAAATAAAATAATTAACTTAATTATAAAATAATGAACTTAAATATGAACTAATTAATTCAAAATCATAATTATGAATTAAACTGAACTAAATTAATAAAATACTTAG
This sequence comes from Solanum acaule, assembly GCA_036250505.1. NCBI lineage: Eukaryota > Viridiplantae > Streptophyta > Magnoliopsida > Solanales > Solanaceae > Solanum > Solanum acaule. Next base: position 16,625 of record JAJOOR010015757.1, on the reverse strand, counting down.
CTAAAAAGAAATAAAATCTTTTTGATATGATTTTCAAATATTTATAAAATATATTTATAAATATATAAGGACTATGTGCTATTTGAATATTATAAAAAATGACTAAAATCACTTAAAAACTTAAAAAAATACTTTATAAACTAATTATTCTAAATCATTTAAAATCTAAGAAGCTCGAAATTTTATTCCTATCGGGTAGGGTCAAAATTGGGTGTCAACCACATCTTCGTCTTTTCTGAAAAAGGGATTTTTGTATGGACTTCAGGAATTATGGCCGAACCCCAAAAATGGGTTTCCTACATATATCAGGTTATATGAGAATTCAGGCCACTTGTAGTTCGATACGCTTGATTTTCACGCATTATATTGAAAGAATTCAAAAGCCATCCTGATACCGAATTAAGAAGGTACCGGAATGCTTGAGAAAAAGATTTAAGAGCGAATAAGGGAATATAACCAAGTTTTCAACATTGGACCCGCCTACATATTCCTCACATTAGGGTATCAGGCTGCTTGTAGTTCGACTCGATCGGTTGAAAATAAAATCTATTATGCGAGATAACCTTCAGTTGGAGGAGTGACAAAAATAAATCGAGTATGAAAAGGAGGCTTGCAACCTCTTAGCCATGAATGTGGTGCGCTTCACACCCATAATTAAGAACTTACACGGACATAATTTCCAAAGCTCTTGGTGCATTGTCACTCAGATTGGAAAGCTTCTTCCAGTAGAGATCGAAAATTTCCGGATGCGAGATTGAAACTGACAGACCCAAAGATAAACCCACATGCCTTCTGATAGGGGTGTGGTTTGATTGTGGTGGAAGTCGCTCCTCTGCTCGCGTCCTAAGAGTTTGGCACTCCTCTTTGGACTATGTCTCAGTTCGCTGCTAAGAAAAAGTTCCACGTTGTGCTGCATCCTTTTTTATGTCGTTCGCACCTGTGGTTTGTTTTGAAAATTCAACCTCTCGGATGCTCTCGACAAAGACTGAGATAAAACTCATTAGCATAAAAATGCAATTCAATTGGAGAGATAGTGTCTTTTACCGTGTCGACACTTAATTTTTCTCCTTGAACATTGACGTCAACTTCATCGGGTTGACGTAAAGCAAATAAAGCTTGTATATTATATTTGCAATATAATCTTCAATGCACTCTTCTCTTGATGTCGAAGCAATAAAGTAGGCTGATGTAATATGTTGATAGTTTTTCTTGAGGTCGTTGTTGACGGTTCTCTTAAAATATTCTTGCAAATGACTATGATGCAGTCGATGTTGATTTTCTCACGATGCATGGTTTCCTCTCTTGCGATGCATGAATCTTTCTCTTGCGATGCATGACTCTTTATCTGCGACGTATGATTCTTCCTCTTGCGATGCATAGTTGCCTTATCTGGCTATACATGACTTCTCTGCGATGTATGACTTCCTCCTCTTGCTATGCGTGACTTTTTTCTCTCGCTATGCATGATTTCCTTCTCTTGTTATGCATGAATTCTTTCTCTTGCTATGCATGATTTCCTTCTCTTTCTATGCATGACTTCTTTCTCTTGATATGCATGATTTCCTTCTCTTGCTATGCATGACTTCCTTCTCTTGCTATGCATGACTTCTTTGCGATGTATGACTTCTTTCTCTTGCTATGTATGACTTCTCCGGATGCGTGACTTCCTCGCGATGCATGACTCTTTCTCTTGCTATGCATGACTCTGTCTCTTGCTATGCATGACCTCTTTCTCTTTATATGCATGATCTTCTTTTCTGATGATGCCATCTGTAGTACCGAACAAAGATAATGCTTCATCGGACAACATAGGTGATCTTCTGGGTGGCGGTATCGTCTCGATTGAAAATATAATAAAAATGACCCTCGGAGTAGTGGTATCATCTCATTTGACAATACAATATAAAGGACCCTCTAGGTAGGAGATATTATCATATCTGATAATATAATGTAGATAAACGTCTTCTAGATATTTTTAGTTGCTGGAAAATAAAAATATTACTCTCTTCGTGGTTTTCGTTTGTTCCATCTCTGAACATAGTTGCAATGTTCATTATGGACCTCTCCTTGATGAGAATTTGAATGAAATAATGCTATTCATATTCCCAAATCGTTGATATAAGAAACATAAATTATTTCCTGCATCCATAGAAAAAATGTCAATTTTGCGGAGCTCCTTGCCCTTTTGACTTCTCCATATTCATTAAATAGAGGAATATGCTAATCTTGCGGCAAACCTATACACCTACATCCATAGAAAAATTGTTAGTTTGAAAATGAATTGATCTATGTCGATCTTTTCGGTTGTCTACTCCTTGTCTTGCTATCTCCAGTTGATTTCTCTGATCTCCCGCTTCTTGATAGATAAGACAAAACATTTTTATACAAAAATAATTGAAACACAAAAGAAAAGTTTTAAGGAAAATAGATTCTCAAAAAAGAAATATTTGGAAAAGATTACTGCCAAGTATCATGTCACGTCTAGCTTAATGAACATCTTTGAGGTTGATGCCTCGAAGTCTATCCGATTATTTGCTGGGAAGTATTCAAAGTTGTTCCAAATTACCGATGAACCTTATTGAAATTTTTGAGGTCATCCTAAAAAATTTCTGTCCCAGTTAACTGTCTTGGCTTATCTCGAACTGATGATGAACAAACTATGGAATTTTTGGGATCCTCTCAAAAATTCTGTCCCAGTTGCAATTCCCAACGTAACTTCAGTCTTGACTTTGTTGGAGAGATCTTCTTCTTGAGAATTTTTGAGTCCCTCTCAAAAATTCTGTCCCAGTTTTTACTATACAGAAAAATAGAAATCTTAAGGGAAATATGACCGAGCCATTGTGGCACCTATGTATCCCGTTGAGGTAGGAATCAGGTCAAACATAGTTCCCCCTCAAAGATTAACAGAAATAAGAAATTAACAAAGAAACAGATCGAGGCCGACACAGGCCGCCTACGTATCTCATTCTTGAGAATTCACGTTAAACGTAGTTCAAGTACAAAAGGAAACAATAAAAAGGGATAAAGGGGTGGTCGAGGCCGACATAGGCCGCCTACGTATCTCATTCTTGGGAATTCAGGTCAAACGTAGTTCATTACAAAAGGGAAAAAAATTTAAACGAAGCGATTACAAGCAAATAGAACGATTACAAGGAAATGACAGAAATACAAACTGAAACTTTACACATAATATCTCTTGACAGCATCTGAGTTGATCGGTTTTGGCCATTCGGTGCCATCCATCTCCAAGAGGACCAAGTCACCTCCGGATAACACTTTGCGAACCATGTAGGGTCCTTGCCAATTTGGTGCAAATTTCCCTTTGTACTCAGCTTGATGAGGAAAAATGCGTTTGAGAACCAACTGACCAATTTCAAATATCCTGGCTCTTACTTTCTTGTGGAAAGCATGAATCATTCTCTGTCGATACAGTTGACCATGACAAACATCAACTATTCTCTTCTTATCAAGCAAGGTTAACTGGTCAATCCGCTTGCGGACCCAATCAACATCACTTTATTCAGCTTCTTGAATGATTCTCAACGAAGGTATTTCAACTTCTGCAGGTATAACAGCTTCTCTTCCATATACTAACAAGTTTGGAGTAGCTCCAATCGACGTTCTGATAGTCGTTCTGTAACCCAACAAAGCATATGACAACATCTTATGCCAACCTCGATAATTGTCAATCATTTTCCTCAAAATATTCTTGATGTTCTTGTTGGCGGCTTCTACAGCTCCATTCATTTGGGGACGATAATCGGTCGAATTTTTGTGAGTAATCTTGAATTGTTCACATATCTCTCTCATCAGATGACTGTTGAGATTCGCTCTATTATCAGTAATGATGGATTCCGGTACTTCAAACCTACATATCAGATTGTTGCGAATGAAATTAGCTACAACTTTCTTGGTTACCAACTTATACGAAGCTGCTTCTACCCACTTGGTAAAATAGTCAATGGCAACCAAAATGAACCTGTGTCCATTAGAGGCGGCTGGCTGTATCATACCAATGACATCCATGCCCCAAGCTACAAACGGCCAAGGCAAACTCATAGCATTGAGTTCGTGAGGCGGGACTCGAATCAAATCACCATGCACTTGACATTTATGACATTTCTGCACAAACTTGCAACAATCATGCTCCATAGTCATCCAAAAATAACCGGCTCGGAGGATCTTCCTAACCAAAATGAGCCCATTCATGATTGCACCACAAACTTCGGCATGTATTTGTTCCAGAAGCTTTGCAATGAGTAAGTTTGTATCGGGTGTGTCCGACATGGTAGTCAAAGAGTGTCGCACCGCTATGCTTGTCTATGACATGGACATCTCTTGCCTTATGGTTCACGCCCAACAAATATAAGAGGAAAATCTCAAGGAAAGATCGAGGGAGGCAAAGAGGGCTAGAGTGGATGATGGCAACTTTGCACATTCTAGGTCCGGTGGATAGAGTCGTTCTAGATTTCGGCAAAAGTTCTCCGAGAAAGGTTCTACAAATGCTCCTCCGAGGCCAAGAAATGAAAGGGTGTCTAACCCTAAACCCCAAGGATATGGTGGTAAGTCTTTGATGCCTACTTGTGCTAAATGTGGGAGAAATCATGAAATGAAGTGTCTAGCGGGCTCTAATGCTTGTTTCGGGTGTGAAAAAATGGATCATAAAATAAGGGATTGCCTTTCGGTTATTAGAAATGAGGGAGACACTTGTCATAGGGCTCAACCTTACCCTTCATCCGGTCCAAGTGGCTCGGGTGGAAATGCTCTTAAACAAAATCGTTTTTATACACTCCAAACTAGAGGTGATCAAGAGAGCTCCCCAGATGTGGTGATGGGTATGTTAAAAGTCTTTCAATATGTTGTGTATGCTTTGATTGATCCCAGTGCTACTTTATCTTTTGTGACTCCTTTAGTGGCTATGAGATTTGATATGCTTCCCGATGTGTTATTAGAACCTTCTTCGATTTCTACCCCTGTTGGTGATTCTGTGGTGGCTAAAAGAGTCTATATGAGATGTCTCATTTCCTTATCCCATCAAGTCACTCTAATAGATTTGGTGGAACTTGATATGATAGACTTCGATGTTATATTGGGCATGGATTGATTGCATTCTTGTTATGCCTCTATTGATTGTAGGACTAGAGTGGTCATGTTTCAGTTTCCATATAAGCCTGTCCTTGAATGGAAGGGGGGAAATTCTTTGCCTAGAGGTCAAATTGTTTCTTACCTAAAAGATAGGAAAATGATTTCTAAGGGTTGTATCTATCTTATAGTGAGGGTGAGGGATGTGGAGTCCGAAACCCCTAGTCTTGAGTGGGTCCCCATGGTAAGAGAGTTTCTGGAAGTATTCCTCGATGACTTACCCGGTATTCCTCCCGAAAGGGAAATACACTTTGGAATTGACATTCTCCCGGATACACAACCTATTTCTATTCCTCCTTATAGAATGGCTCCAGCAGAACTTAAGGAGTTGAAGGATTAATTGAGGGATTTGTTGGATAAGGGTTTCATCCGACCTAGTATCTCTCCATAGGGTGCTCTGGTGTTGGTTGTTAGGAAGAAGGATGGTTCACTCCGTATGTGTATTGATTATCGGCAATTTAACAAAGTGACCATTAAGAATAAGTATCCTCTTCCAAGGATAGATGATTTATTTGATCAACTTCAAGGGTCAAGCTATTTCTCTAAATTTGATCTCCGGTCGGGTTATCACCAAATGAGGGTGAAAGAGGAAGATATTCCGAAGACGGCTTTTAGATCTTGATATGGCAACTATGAGTTTATAGTAATGTCCTTTGGTTTGACTAATGCCCCGGCATCATTCATGGACTTGATGAATATGGTATTTAGACAATTTCTTGATATGTTTATTATCGTGTTTATCAAGGATATTTTGATCTATTCGAGAAGTGAGAATGAGTATGTTGACCATTTGAGGATTGTATTGCATATTCTCAAGGACCAACAACTTTATGCAAAGTTTAGCAAATGTGAATTTTGGTTAAGGTCCGTAGCTTTCCTTGGCCATATTGTTTCAAGCAAGGGTATTGAGGTAGATCCAAAGAACAAAAATGCGGTCAAGAGTTTTCCTAGACCTCTATCACCAATAGATATTAAAAGTTTCTTGGGTTTGGCCGGTTATTATAGAAGATTTGTTGAGGGGTTTTCTACGATTGCTTCTCCATTGACGGCTTTGACTCAAAATAAGGTCAAGTTTATATGGTCGGATGCTTGTGAGAAAAGTTTCCTAGAGTTGAAAAATAGACTTACTTCCGCTTCGGTGTTGACTTTATCAGAAGGTACGGATGGCTTTGTGGTATATTGTGAAGCCTCTACAGTTGGGTTGGGATGTGTGCTTATGCAAAATAGTTAGGTGGATTGCCTATGCTTCAAGGCAACTAAAGGTTCATGAGAAGAACTATCCTACCCACGACCTTGAATTAGCGGCGGTGGTATTTGCTTTAAAGATTTGGTGGCATTATTTGTATGGGGTCCATCTAGATGTTTTCACCGACCATAAAAGTTTGCAATATGTGTTTACCCAAAAAGATCTAAATCTTCGCCAAAGAAGGTTGCTTGAATTATTTAAAGATTATGATATGAGTGTTCTCATCACCCCAGTAAAGCTAATGTGGTGGTGGATGCCCTTAGTCGATTGTCCATGGGTAGTGTTGCACATGTTGATAATGATAGAAAAGAGTTGGCCCGAGATATCCATAGATTGGCTCGATCGAGTATTCGATTGGTAGGCTCCGCCGAGGGTGGTGTCATGGTTCATAAAGGGTCAGAATCATCTTTTGTGGCGGATGTTAAGGAAAAGCAATGTCTTGATCCGACTTTGGTAGAGTTGAAAGAGGCAGTACTTAGAAAGTTTGTTGAGGCTTTCTCCAAAGGGGGAGATGGTGTCCTTAGATATCAAGGTCGGTTATGTGTTCTAAATGTGGATGACTTGAGGGAACAGATTCTATCCGAAGCTCATAGTTCTCGGTATTCTATTCACCCGGGAGCAACCAAAATGTACCGTGATTTGTAGGAGATCTATTGGTGGAATGGGATGAAAAAGGATATTGCGAGTTTTATGGTCAAGTGTCCAAATTGCCAACAAGTGAAGGTTAAGCATCAGAAACTAGGAGGTTTATCCCAAGACATTGGTATTCCTACTTGGAAGTGGAAAGATGTAAATATGGACTTTATATTAGGGTTGCCACGAGCTTGGCGAGAGTATGATTCGATTTGGGTTATAGTTGACCGAATGATGAAGTCGGCCCATTTCATTCCTGTCAAGGTTTCTTACTCGGCTAAAGACTATGCTAAGTTGTATTTGAGTGAGATAGTAAGGTTACATGGGGTACCCTTGTCCATTATCTCCGATAGAGGTACTCAGTTTACTTCTCAGCTTTGGAAGTCTTTCCAAAAGGGTCTTGGCACTAAAGTTAAGCTTAGTACAACTTTTCACTCCTAAACCGATGGGCAAGCGGAACGAACAATCCAAACATTAGAAGACATGTTAAGGGCTTGTGTGATTGATTTTACGAGTAATTGGGAAGACCATTTGCCATTGATTGAATTTGGCTATAATAATAACTACCATTCTAGTATTGGTATGGCCCCGTTTCAGGCCCTTTATGGTAGGAGGTTCAGATCTTCTATAGGTTGGTTTGAGGTGGGTGAGGTTGCTTTGATAGGACCCGAGTTAGTTCATGAGGCTATAGAGAAAGTTCGACTCATACGAGAGAGGTTAAGAACGGTCCAAAGTCGACAAAAGTCTTATGCGGATGTTAGAAGGAGAGACCTTGAATTTGATGTGCTTGATTGGGTTTACTTGAAAATCTCACCCATGAAGGGTGTAATGAGGTTTGGAAAGAAAGGGAAGCTTAGTCCCCGTTTTGTAGGCCCATATCAAATTTTAAGGCATGTTGGTAAGGTTGCATATGAGCTTGATTTGCCAAATGAGTTAGCATCAGTGAATTCGGTTTTCCATGTCTCTATGTTGAAAAAGTGTGTTGGAGATTTGACATCCATAGTTCCTCTAGAAGGGTTGGAAGTGAAAGAGAACCTTTCTTACGAAGAAGTTCCGGTTGAGATTCTACACCAGCAAGTTAAGAAATTGAGGAACAAAGAGGTTGCCTCCGTAAAAGTGTTATGGAGAAACCATCTAGTTGAGGATGCTACTTGGGAGGCCTAGGCCGATATGATGTCCCGATATCCCCATCTTTTTCCTCCTATTCTAGCTTGAGGTAATGAGTTCCTCTTGGTTTGCTTTTGTTTGAAGTCATGTGTGTGTTATGTGTTTCCATGATTTCCTTAAATTTTGCATGTTCATGAAAAAGCTTGAGTTTTGAAAGAAAAGGGCTTTTATAATGTATTTTCCCCATGTTGTTGAGTATTGAGTATGAGTTGCTTATAGACTTCATGAGGTGGGATATTGAGCATGTCTTAGCTTGGAGTGGAGATTTCCCCCTTGAATGTGCACTTTGTGCGTAATTTGCATTTAGGCTCTATGAGATTGTGTTGAGCATTGCTGTTGAGTTTGGAGAAGGTAGTTTCTCTTTAAGTGTAAGAAATTTGGAATTTCGTGCATATTGAGTTGTTAGATGTAGTTCTTACTCCCTTGTGGTGCATTGAGTATGTTGAGATTGGAGTTGATGTTTCCTTCTTAGTTGTGTGCATTTAGATGAGTTGCATGCATAATGGGCTGCTAGTCTTGAGTCTTTTTGTCTAGAAATGTGCTTAGAATCTCATTCGAGGACAAATGATCCCAAGGGGGAGATAATGTAACACCCCGAATTCAAAAGAGGTAAAATTACAGCTTTTAGAGAATTGGAGGTTCCACCTACGGCCAGCCACCCACGGCCCGTGGACTGACCCACGGACCGTAGGTGGGGGTCCGTGGTTGGTCACCCAGCCTAAAGTCAGACTTCAGAACCACGGCCTGACCAACAGACCATCGGTCAGACCACGGTCCGTGGTCGGAGGTCCGTAGTTCGAACCCTCAGAAAAACAGTCTCTGATCATCTAACCACGATTGACCAGGATGGGCCGTAGGTTAGTTGACGATCCGTCGGTCAGGGATCCGTGGTTTAAGAGCTGGCAGTTATTTTAAGGGTATATGGGTCTTTTCCAATTTTAATTAAATCAATGTGGTGTCGTTTTGCCTAAACCTGGACCACCTATATAAGTATTTTTAACCCCCAAAATCCCCCATTGACGTCATTCTCTCAAATCCCCAAAGAAAACCCAAATCTTCTGTAAAATATTCTCTCTCTAGAAGGTGGAAGAAGAAGAAGGAGATTGAAGCTAGGTCAAGATAAAGTTTCCCAATCATCAAGCTTTTTGGGATTTGTGACTAAGGTATGATGGCTTTTCATCCATGGGATCCTTCCTCCCATGGAGTCCCCTAGAATTCCACAATTTGAAGAAGAATTTCCCCAATTCTAGTTAGGGTTTCTTCCAATGTTGTGGGTTATGATGAATGTTGATCCAATTGAGTGGATTAGGATTGTTTATGATTGAATTGATAGAATTGCATGCATTTAGGATGAAATTACATGAACACATGCCTATCCTATGAGTTTAGGGTAGAATTGATATGTTGGGATTAATGTCATGTGAGGAATACTGTATGGGTTAGATATCTCCTTATAGGATTGATGATTTATGAATAGAATTGCTTTAGATTGAAGCATATATGATAAGTATGATGTTAATTTCTTGAGAATAAAGCATAGATGATGATCGTGAGATGTAGTGCTTTGAGAGTAAAGCCTAGACTATGAATTGATTGATGTAATGATATGGAAGGGATACTTCCCATAATGAATGGATAAGCATGATTGAATGAATGTGAAAGGTTTACTCACATGAATGATTCTAGTTTGAAAGGATTGCTCACCTAAAGTGAATCTAGACTAAAATACTTAATGAATGATGAGGCTAGAGGCGATTACCCTTGACCTCCATATGAAAGGATATGAGGTGATTTCCCATACTCATTAAACTTGAACAAGAGGTGAGTCGCCACGTTCTTACTATGATGAATGGACATGGAGGCGAGCACCCATGCTCCTTATGAAATGATGTGGAGGTGAGTACCCGCATCATATGATGAGATTGTGGAGGCGAGTACCCGTGATCTAAAAGTAAGTAAGGCAAAAGGCGAATACCCATTAGCCTTTATGAACTAGGCATTGAGGTGAATCCCCGTGTATTTAAAAGTAAGTATGACTAATGGGATTATGTTATGAAGTTGATTGGCTTGGAGAGTTACTAGATATGCCTTCCATGATGTAAGCTTGACTAGAGGCGGATGACTTAAGTCTTGGATAAGGATAAGTAAGGTTACTTAAGGGAGTATTCCTCTTTTCATTATGATGCTTAATATGTCTTGATTATGATTATGCCTTATGTCTTATGTTGACTAATGCTTATGTTATGTTGTTTATGCTAACCATCATATTTAGTATTTAATTTTACTAATGCATACTCTTGCCTACATTCTTATCAAATGTAGTCGACACTCCCGATTCACACACTTGTGGCTAGGTTCTTAGTTGATCAAGGAAGTAAAGCTTTGGTGAGTCCTCATTGTATTCAAGGATTGGATCACCCTTTCTCTTTTATGTCTTGCTTTTCATGTTGGAATATTTTATGGGTTGCATCCCAAGATTTTATTCTCTTATGTTAGATGGTTTGAGACAATGTTGTTAGACTTCTGCTCGTTTTATAAAAGAGTTTGATAGTATGAAAACTTCTAATTCTCGCATCTTTTCCATTACTTTATGTTATGATATGCTAAGTGGCTTGTATGAGACCTCTCGGGGTCTTATATGCCATGTTAGATCTAGGGGGTACCCTGGGTCGTGACATCTAGCACTATAATTTTGTACTCCCAAACCCCCGGATTTCTCTTCCTTAGTTACTACATTCCAACATAGCATGTGAAGTTTCCTGTTAACGTCAGTAGTACGCCAAATAAAATTATGTTGTACTCTATCGACTTGCTTCGTAATGGTACTAGATAATTTGATATACTGCATAACATGGGTAGTCATATGACTAAGGGAAGATTTAACAAGGTTCTTTCGCCCCGCTATATTTAGGAGCTTTGTTTTCCAACTTGCCAATTTGGATTGGAGGCTGTCGGTTATAAATTGAAAGTCTCATTTTTGTGGACTTTTATTGAACATGGGGAAGCCTAAATATTTTCCAAAAGATGTGCTTGTTTTGATCTTCATAGAGGAGGAGATCTCATCTTTAATCTCTTTGGAAGAATTATTAGAGAAGAGGATTTTTTATTTTTGGTTAGTGATCCTCTGACCTGACCTAAAGCAAAAATTATCAAGGATTTTAATAATGCTATTGCTGCTTTTTTTGGTTTGCCTGGGACATAAGTACTAGATCGTCTGCAAAGAAAAGATGTGAAAGGCTTGGGCCGTATGTGGAGATTTTAATGGGGATCCATGTTTTCAAATTTACCGCTTGATTGATTTGGTGAGAGAGTACTTTCATACATAGAATAAAAATATAGGGGGACATAGGGTCACCTTGTCTTTAGCCCATAGAAGGAAAGAAAAAATCCGTACGTGTACCATTAATCCGGATAGCAGTTCTATTGGTACAGATACATGAAATGATAAGATTGATTATATTCCTAGGGAAGTTGAAGTAATGAAGTTCTTTGTCTTACAAAAGACCATTCTATTTTGTCAAATGCCTTTTCAAGGTCTATTTTAGCAATGAAGTTGCCAGGTTTTCCCTTCATTTTTCTAAAATGGCTAATGATCACTTGGACAATAATGGCATTGTCAGTAGCCTGTTGATTTTTAAGAAAACTTGATTGATTAGGCCCAATAAACTTATCCATCATTGGTCTGAGTCTTCTAGATATAATCTTAGTAATAATCTTATTAGTCATATTGCACAAAATAATAAGACGAAAGTTTTTTAGTAAGATTGCATTTTTACACTTAGGAATCAAACAAACATGATATCCTCGAGAATGCATGTTTTTTTAAAAACATTCTTACAAAATGAGATTATAGATTCTCCAGCTATGTGCCAATTCTTTTGATAGAAAAAAGGGTGCAATCTATCTGGACCTGGAGCTTTAGAGGGATGGAAGGAGTTGATAACATTCTTGATTTCCCCATCAGAAGGCTAAGAGCCTAAAAGGGCGCTATCTTCTGCAGATAAGGTGATAGATCCATGTATAATGGGGTAGTTATAAGTTTTGGAGTTACATGTCCTGAATAAATTATTGTAATATGAGGTAATATGTTCCAGGATCAAATGTTGCTCATAGATCAAAATGTGATCTTCATCTTAATTTTTTGCATCACCATCCTTACTTTCATTATCGGTAGCTTGATCCTCATTCGTTGCAAGATTGTGTTCAATCGGAGACACCTCAGAGTAGCTAGCCATATTTGTATCTTGGTCATTTTTATTTAGTGGGAATGGGCTGGTTAATACCTTTTTGCATGATAAGGTATTCAAAATCTGGGTGAAATTGTTAGTGGAAGGTTGGTAGTCTATGTTCATCCCGCTAGTATGAGGCGGTTCAGGTGGATGAAGGGACAAGTTTTATTCATTTAACATATTGTTTCCTAGTGAGAAGTGAGAGCTTCTCTCTCTAGTCCCTTTGTTGAAAGATAGACACTATTAGTAACATGTGAGATTAGTCATGAAAGGACACATTTTTACTACTGTTGGGGTTTGTACTCCTTTATTTAGTAGTTCTGTAGTTGTGACTTCTTGGTTAGGGGAGGGGTCTTTTGATTTATGTATTTGTTGATTTTCTTCCGTTGTGTCTTGTTAATTGTACTAATTGTTATTTCCACTTTGTTTCTCCTTTTATACCCATTACATGTCATTTTGATATATAGGTTGGCTTACCTACTGGTGGGTTATAATAGGTGCCATCAGGACTTGAGAAATTGGGCAATGACACTAGCCTTCATAATCGCAGTTTGAAAATATGATCAAGTACTGAAAGAATGTGGATATTTTTTCATTCAGAGACCAAACAAGTGACCTTCACGAACACGGGGCCCAGTCTGCGATGTGGAAGGTCACTCCCTAAGGTTTGGAAAACGCGACACCTAGGCTTGAACATGATGGGCAAACCCCCTTGGACTATGAAAATGCGGTGCAAGTCCTGCGAACGTGATGGCCAACTCTACTAGCCTCCACAAGTACGACACGAAGCTCCAGATCGCGGAGACCGAATATGGCCAAAGGTGCGCGAGTGTGAAGAGGACTAGGGGCCGCACCAGCTAGTGCAAATCAACTAGTTCCACAAGGCTTAAAATCCTTGATATGGTGCTAAAGATTCGTTCAGAAGCCTGTGCAAGCGAATGAACTACGCTACAAACTGAATTCGACATTTCAAACTCAATGGAGCTGTCAAAACATCCACCCAAGGTTTTTCGAAAAAAACTATGTCCCAAACCCACACCTAAACTCCATTTTGAGTCTACTTAAAATGATCTTAGAAGCCTCGATATCCACACGGAAGGTCCTTCTGGAGCAAACTCAATGTCCCAGAGCTAAAGGAACCATCAAAGTTGCATTATGAAGCCATCTACCTGAAGTTTTAACCGAAGTAAACTATTCAAACTTTAAAAGCTCCAAAACACGGAAACTTGGACAAAAACCAAATGAATGATCAGGTGACCATACTGTTCAACCCTCCAAGTCCTAAATGACTTTGGGTTCCTATAAGAATACTCTAAACATCGAAAAGAATGCATTTAAGGGAAGACAACCTAGACGGTCATTCAAATTTGGTGTTTTCTTATCGATTAAATTGTAATATATCTTTGTGTTTAGTAAGAAAACCAACATTTTTTGTTTAAAGGAAAGGAAAAGGAATTCCTAGAGTCAGAGAGGAAATTGGGTAGAAATACAATAAAAGTCAAAGTTAAAATAGTATTAAGGAGAGGGATAGAGCAAATGGGGATAGACAAAGAGAGAAAGAGGGTGGAGGGATAGGGATAAAAGAGAGAGAGAGAGAGAGAGATAGAGAGAGAGAGGTGAGGAAATCTAGTAGGAAACTACCAAGTGATGAATGATTATATCATTATTTTTCTTTATCGTGAGATCTAGTAGATATGGTAAGGATGTTTGTCTATTAGTACTCTTTAAATATGAAATTGTAGGTGATTGTTTATTTAGATAATTAGTTATGAATATTTTACCGCACAACATCAAAATGATTATAGAAATCACAATTTACAATTAAAAAAATTGTCTCTATTAAAAATTAAATAATAACTTATAATTCTTTTAAGAGGATACATATCAAATTAACCAAAGAAATGACTTTTAAAAAAAGTATCAGCCAGTTTTGTCCATATAATATTTCATCTAAATTTGCGTAAGCACTTGGAAAAGCCCATCATATATGTATTATTAACATTGAACACGCCTACGTACACAAATCGTGAAACATATATCACACCAAACACTTTTATTGATTCATAAAGAGATTTACAATAAAACTAATACTTCATGAAGCTCATGAAGCATGTATCACACCAAGTAGTTTTATTTATTAACAAAGATTTAGGAGAGTCATAATACTTCATCATGTTATAAGGAATGGGGAATGATATCTATTTCCCAACATGGTGAGTCTTAACATCCTTGATGAGACCAATAAGGAACTCCATAAAATCCAGGGGCTCTGGAGTATTTTCATTTAATTTCTCATACACAAGAGTCCAAGTGATCATTTTTTCCTCTGCAATCAATTTAATTGACATTGACTTGTATAGTTCATTCAAATATCCTTCAATAACATTGAAAGTGATTGATTTTTCCTCATCGTCTATGTGCAGGACTTGTTTGACATGCCTCTCTTTTCCTCCTGTTGTCAAACCAAATAAATTGAGGATACAAAAGAAGCAAAAGTACACACACTAATGTTTATTAATGAACATAAATTTTAGGTTATATTTTATTCAAAAAATATACTAGTATAAACGTATTTCTCAGTAACGTTTTAAGTTATATTTTATTCAGAAAAAATCAATGACAAAAAGACAAAAAAACCTGACAATGTAAACAAACATAAAACTTTATTGTGAGTAATGTTTTATAATTCGTTACTCTGAGTCATATTTACCGCTAAAATATGACTCACACTAACATTTCTCTGGAATGACTAAAAATTGAAATTCAATCTTGTACAAGCCTCAGTCAACTTTATTCAACTTTCCACTATTAAAATGGATATATAGTTTGAACACACATTCACTTCAAATATATATGATTTTTTCTTCATACATATTACATAGACAATACTTTTTACAACAAATGGAAAAAAAGTGTGAAGGACTTTACACATATTGGATCTTATTTTGTATCCTTTCAGTTTCAAAATTTACAAATAAATCATATGAGAGAACTTCTTCTAGCCTAAGGTACAATCCCTTCCAAATATTAGACCAATCTGTTTCTTATGATTATTAAATACTAGTTCCTGGATTCGTGTGTCGTGTGTCCAATATAAATTCATATAGATCTGTTAGAACAGTCTAAATTATATTAAAACATGTATGGTTTGAACTTTGGTTAGTAGTTAGTAAACAATGAATTTACAAATGACTAATTTGAGCATAAATAAAAATACATACAACAATCAAAAGTTAATAGAAAATTAAATTAAATAAGTCTAATAGAGAGAAGATACAAAAAATAGTTTTTTTTTTTTTTTAAAAAAAAGAATAAATAACAACATGCATGTTCTTCTTAAGACTTTAATCATTAAAATATAGATGTAAAAAAGAAATATATAAAATTTGTACATAATGTTTCGAGTTCTTGGCTACACCTTCTCCCACAACCAATCAAAATTCAAGAGTCTTCTTCATCAAGTCAAACTTAAATATGAATCTAATAATATAATACTGATAAGAGTTTCACTATTCTAACTATAGAATGAAAATGATGTTTTTGGGTAAGGGTCTCCTGAAATAAACAAGATGAATTATATAGATAAAAACGGAGAAATATCAAAAGATATCTTAAAGTTTTAAATTAAATAATTGGAGATTATGAATATGAAAAACATGAGAGGTTATGAATATTAAGAATAGCAATTGAATAAGTAATTAGATATAAGTTATGAAAGTAAATATTTAAAGCGAATTAAAAAAATAAAGAAGAGAAAAAGATTAATCACCAAAAAAGGAAGAAAGAAACTCTAAAAAGTAAGAAAAAGTGTGTGTGGTGGTGGTGGTGGTGGGGGGGGGGGGGGGGAAGATCTGTGTTATAGGAAGAAGAGGAAAAGGTCACTCATAAAAGATAAGTATAAGGAATGTATTTGGGTCTTGGAGGATTAATGATATGTTGTTACATAAGATATTTAAGGTATAATTATTTATTATTCATGAGTAAATAAGGCAACTACTCAAAAATGAGGTAACTATTGGAAAAAAATATATGAATTTGTAATATTTTAAGATCTTCTCACTTTTATTATTTCATTAATATGATCCAATTATTATTGTATTTTTTTGTTTGTTTAGTATAGAGATAAAATGATGGCTAATATGAAAAGGAAAAGAAGTAGAAAAGATGTAATTGTACCTTAATAATGATTTATTATTTACGAAAAGAAG
>JAJOOR010015756.1:0-22919 GCA_036250505.1 Solanum acaule | reverse complement strand
ACATTGGTTTAGACAATTAAAATACATAATCTAATTTTAATTTTCTTTAATATTTAGTCATGTAACTAATACTTATTAAACTTAATTTTAGCATGATTGAGTACTTTTAAATTATGATTATTTTCATTATGACTTGTTAATTTGCAATATTTGTTTTACGCGATTTCATTATTATTATTTTTGTTGGATATTTTAGTGTCATTAATCATATCATATTGTGTTATATTTTTAAGAAACATTTTAGATAGTTGTATTTTGGTAGGACTAAAGAAATATTTGAAGTACAAGTAAATTATATGTTGTGTATAAATACTTTACCGGAAAAACCCGAAACAACCCAAAAAACCGAAAAACCCGAAAAAAATCCAAGGTTGAAAAACCCGAGTTTTATTGGTTTGGTTTGGTTTATAAATTTAAAAATCCGACACAAATGGTTTGATTTGATATTTGAAAAACCCGAACCAACCCAGCCATGTACACCCCTAATTTCTCCAATCCTTTTTATTTGTGTTTAATTAATGAGTGTATGTCTTTTTGGAGCAGTAAGCGTGGGTAAAAATTGGGAGAACAAAAATAATAAAGAGAAAGCATGACTCGCTTATTAGGCTTTACGTATTTTCTTTTCTACGACTCCGTATGTTGATGTTTAAATCGAACAAGTGTCACAAATTTGAATAATAACAACTTACAAAATTGAAAAAACGAATATGAGGCTAATAGTCCAGTTGAGTATGGGCCATTCGGGTCGATGCTTTCATTACGTAAAATATTTGTCAATATTACTAGCCTGTTAATCAGAAAGCACACAACATAATTTTTACGATACAGTTTTATTTGAATTTAATTTTTTTTGTCCAAAATGTTTAATATTGGGCTTTTTTTAGAGCAATTTTCACATATAGCAAACATAAAAATCATATTTGTATGTTATATCTATAGTTTGTATAATTGCGCTTCATAGCAAATTTTATGTTTGATATGGAGCTTTTGATTTGTATAATTCGCTACAAACATCCAATTTTATACAATTTGTTCAGTTTTGTATAAATTCATTTATACATTGTAATTTGTATAATAAGATCGGTATTTGTATATTATAAGTGGATAGGACGAAAATATATGTATTTGTATTTGTATATACACTTTTCTCTCGATTTATACAAACACAAACGCATTTTATACATTTTATACCGAATTTCGGTATAAAATGGCTAATTGTATACTGAAAATGGCTAATTGTATACCAAATCAGATGGCAAAAAAAGGGGATGTTTGCTGCGTATTACAATTAAAATAAACTATGGCTATAACATTTAATTTGAATTAATAGTTTGCTATTTCATACAATTTTCCTTTTTTTTTTTGGATTAAATCTTTTGAGTTTCAATTAAGGCGTATAAATGTATATAATGCATCATCAAGATGTTGAGATGGCCGAGTTGGTCTAGGGCGCCAGATTAAGGTTCTGGTCCGAAAGGGCGTGTGTTCAAATCCCACTCTCAACAACTTTTTTATTATTTTGAGTTTTTGGTAATTTATTCAATATTATTTTGTTTATGAATAATGTATAATTAATTACCTATCGAATTTATTTTGATTAGATAAGTGTTATTGCTGCTCTTTTTTTTAAGTCAATAAAATGTGATAGCTAGGTGGCAACTTTTGATGATAGCTTTGAGAAATGGATGGACATAGAGCTGATGTTCCACTTAATTTAATTAAACAGCAAGTTTATTGAACGTAAATTAATGCACTTTGCCTACGAAGTGAAAAACAGCATCTGATTCATATTCCCAGGAGAAAGGATTTAAAGATGAATAAAAGTACCTTTATATTCCCCTATTTGCTTTTTTTGCACTGACAATACAAGCATTGGATACTAAGGAGACGTTTCGATGTGATTTGAAGTTAAAATTCTAATTTAAAGAAATTGTATGTACCATTTCAAATTGCATGGTCAAATGATCCTAATCTTTGTAAAGGATTTTACACACTTGATTTTTAACGAGATGTTATGTAGTTCTTCCTTGTGTTACACATTTTAATTGACTATAATTTTACTGATAATATGTATAATATATCGATATTGCTTACATAAAATTATATGCGCGGTGCTTTCAACTCAAGAGTGTTGAGCAATTTGTGTCCAGAAATTCAATCATCTGATCTGTAGCTGATGCAAAATAGCTGCACCTAACTTATGGCCTCTACATAAATATGTGATCATCAAATCAAATTCTATGTCACTTCCCAACTGTCTTGAGTAAATTCTTATAATAAAGTCATGCATGCTATATATTAGCTGCTAGCCTCACATAATTTTGGAGTTATAAAATGGTTAGGAAGCTTTTCTTTATACTTCCCCATGCTTTATATCTCATCATCATGCTAGCTGCTTCCTCTTCCTCTTCCACTTCCTCAAATTATTTATCGTAATTTTTAAAAATAGTTAATTTCTTCTTAATCAGTCCAAATTTCAAAAACAATGTTATATTTCTATATTTAATAACAATTTAATTTTAAAATCCTCATTTTATCATTAATGAATGATTTATAGTCACATAAACATTTTTAACTTATTTCAAAACATAAATTTTGAAAAAATATTTAAATTGAATTTTGTGTCAAGTCAAATGACGTCACATAAATTGATATGGCGAAAGTACTATCTAATTGACCTCAGTCAAGTTTAGGGTAGGCTTTAGGTACTCTACCCAAATTATTTATAATAATTATTCTTGAAAATTATAAATATATTTAAAAAAATACGATAAATAATTTGAGATGAGAAAATTCTTATTATGCATCTCCCCCACACCCAACTTCCCCTTTGTCGACTCTGTCAAGCTACTTACAAACAACCACATCCCATTAATGTTTTCAAACCACCTTCTCATTCTTTCTACTCTCCTCCATCCTAATCATCTGATTGCAAGTATTGTCACTTTAAGAGAACAAAAAGAGACACTAACTATTTTTGTCTAATTTCACCCTTAGCTTACTACTACAAGAAACATAAATATTTATTAATATGTAATTCAAGGAAGAAATTAATTAATAAGGGTAATTTAATCAACTATATACCTTACTGTCATATCAAATAATATTCTTAATGTTTGTGCTAAAACATCAAATGACATGTCAAAAAGACTAAGGGTCTTACTTTTTTCCCACACTTCTATTTGTCCACTTTCCTTTAAAATTAAATACTCATTCTAAATCATTTTTGAAGTCTATTATATAAGATTAGACACTAATTAATAAGAATACTTAGATAAAATATGTACTTACTTTCTTAAGAGAGTATGCAAAGTCCAGCATAAACAAATAAAAGTTGCAAGTTTAGATTTTTGGGATGAAACAAATAAAAACCACATTTGTATGCCAAACATAGAACTTAGAAAAAGAAATGGCACCAAAAAGGAAAAATTAGGTAGGAAGATTATTTAATGTGGAAAATAAAAGGTCTTTAAAGCTTATCTAGCTAGTCCTTTTAATTTATTGACAACACTAGCTAGCTTAAAGGATTAAATATATTAATTATCAAGGATGATTATGGTCTTGAGTGTAGATGTAATCAAGATGAGCTTCTGCAACTACCCTTCTCTTCATGCATTCTCCATCTTCTTCAACACATTCTTCCAACCCCATAAGCTTCTACAAATTAAGAAAACAAAAACATAAGAGTCAAATAATTAATGATTTTGTTAATATAATGGACCATATAAATTAAAGATCAATTCACAAGTTTAAAAGTTAGTTCATGTGAGAATTGGCCAATCCCATAAAAGGTTTGATTCAAAACAGATAATATTATATCGTAACTGAATCTTTATCTATATATCATGATTTAACAAAAAAATAAAATTAAACCTTGAACCTAACTCAATCGCAAAACTGAAAGTCATATGTAATAAAATAACTAACATGTTGTGAATCTATGTATAAGAAACATAAGAAATAAAGACAAAAAATAATTATAAGAAGTTTACATTTAGGCTATCGTTGGTTTCCATGTGGTCAACTGAATATAACGGAAAGTTGACTTTCCCATGCTTTACATCCTCTTTCACTGCAAGAAAAACTTAATTTTATCATATACATACGTGCAAAAAATAAAAAAGAGAGTATAGATTATATGATTAAATATACATTTTTTGATAAAAGGGATTGCTCAGACGATAAACAGTGTTTATCAACCTCCGCACCCTAAAATAATGAGTTCGAGTCCGAGAAAGAGCATAATGATTGTGCTAGCTATAGTTAATTACCTTCACTTCTGGTTGATAAGAAATAACGTGAAGATGATGCTGGTGAAAGGAAGACAAAGAGGAAGATGATGAGAAATACAAGAAAACATGATATGCTTAATTGCTTCATCATGAGTATGATAAGTAGTACTACAAATTATAGCTTTGTTAACTTTAGGTTTGAAAAATTGAGAGAAAGATATAGTATAAATTGAGGGGTCGTGGAAAGAAAACGTGTCTTGTATATATAACATGCAAAAAGGCGCACTATTAATCCTTTCATGGAATTGCAATCACATAATTTGTCGGTGGAATCAGAATTTTCGATAAGAAATTTAGGTACAAAGAAATAAACATAAAAAGTCAAAAGAAAAATCAACATCTATTGTATAAGTAATAAATATTCTATCGAAGAAAGTTTAAATGAACCTCTGAACCTTTACTAACTCTGCCTGCCTAGAATATATACTTACTTTATACTACTCTATAAGATAATTAATCTTGGTCCCACCCACCCATCATCTACCTTTTTTTACATGCCATGCATTCTCATGTGACCAACACTCAACTTTAATTTGTATAGTGGTCCAAGTAGTAAACATTTAAAGAGTCTAAAATTCAATGTGGTAATATAGTGGTTGACAGCATCAAAAAGTCAACCTTTTGGACACAATTTACATCACTAGCTACTTATCTTTTCTCCTTTTCCACTCTTTATTAATCATCCCTCATCAGGTACATATGAACTATAAAGTGCGCTAGTTCGATTAATTGAAATTTATGATAAATAAACTTAAAATTGATAAGGAATAAAAAATCATATATAATATAAAAAAAATTAAAATTTCTAAAAATTGATAAATCTTAATCATCCCATCAAGGCTATATTTAATTTGTTTTACTGAACAAACATTTTGAGTATGGCTTTAACTATATCTCCAGACACGTTTCAGAAATGTTTATAATAAATAAAAAGGTATCTGGATGGATTTGTATCGAGAAGTTCTATATTGGGGATAAAGCCCTCCATAACAAAGACAATTTCGTACTTAGAAAAATTCAAATTCAAAACTTTTAATTAAGGATGAAAAAGTAATTAGCATTGTACCACAATCTTTGTTGGTTATACACATCATTTATTCTTACAACAAACTGTGGTAAGATACTAAAATCGACTGTCTTGGAAATCGTTATTTCTTTCTCTATTCTAGCTGCCATTTGCAGTTTTCTTAAATGTATTTTGTCGACATAATGGAAGGAGCTGAGATACTTCTTTGTATGAAAGTTGTAGAAAAAAATTTCCTTTAGATAAATTAAAAGAAGAAAAGTTAGAACAGGAAAATGTTAGGAAATTGCTGCCCTCTAGCTACAGCCACTACTATTTAAAGCGCACGTAAATTCGCTCTTACGCAATAATTCATAAATTATATAGAATATGTAAATCGTATTAGGCGAAGTCAATAATATAAACTTGATTGAAAAGTATCGACGTGGAAATCAATTGTTAGCCTTTCATATGCAATATCATCTGAAACACCAATTCAATTATTCTCACGAGTCATAAAAAGTGATGTTGCAAAGTAGCAACTTTTCACTTCAACCTCATAGATTCGTTACATGATATTGCGAATATAATGCGATTTGATAAGGTTTTATCTTCTTCCTTTCGAGAATACGTAACATAGTTATCTCATAATTTCCTAGCACAAACTAATTCAATTTTAAAATATTAGACTTTCCCTTAAATTAATGGGGACTAAATTAGAGGCTTGTATTCGTAGTTTTTGTTCCGTACCCAATAAAAATTTACTAAATATCTACAAATATTTAATTGTGAATTTTATTATTATTATAGTATTAACTTGATATCGATATTGAAACTCATAAATTTCAAATTATAAATCTGTCCATAAGGCATAAGCCATATAAATGACATACAATGAGGTTAACTTTCATCATACCCAAAAAATGATCTACTAACATTATGTAATTTCGAGTGTAAGTTTCATGTACATATTTTCTACTAGTGTAAAAAGTATTTTAACAATCATGTTAGCTAGAAGGTAATTACCGATTATCCTTTAAATGTGGTATAACAATAATTTCAGTGTAATCTTATAAGTGAAGTCTGTAAAAAAGAATATGAAATTATTTCCGATAAACCGGAGAAAGTACTTCAAAGGAGTTTGTGTAAATAAGACCACCAAATAGAAGAGGGAATATTCTTGACTTCCAAGGGGGAAGCTTCATTAAAAAAATACTTTGCCCCTGAAAACAAATCTAATCTCCCAAATGATTTTGATGCTTTTATCTTTTCACTTTTTTTTCTTTTATTTTATGGATTAATTAAAGGTGTCTTTGTTTCTTCATATTGTGACTTGTGAGTGCCTTCCAGACATAGTGCCACTATAGTTTATGTTTGTTAAAGACTAGACATTACAAATTTAAGTCACTTCTATATTTGGGCTTTACAACAGAATCCCTACTTTGTTTAGCACTAACTGTATTTTGCTTGGACAAGTGTTAAGGATTTGACATCTTTGGCATCAAAATTAGATCTTCTAAAGATTTCAAATGTTTTATAATCCCAAGCATATAGCATCTAATCAATCATATTATTTTATAATCAATAGTTCAAGGTTTATTCTTGCATATCACATATATCTTGCAATTTTTGTAGCTTTAATTCAGATAATTAGATTGAATAGTATGAAGTCGTATTGGACTGTCACAACTTGCATGATTATTTTTTTCCTCTTCTTGGTTTGTAATTTTGATGTTATGATGGTTCGATATGATTTGTGAATAATCCAACATGATAATTAGATTAATCATAGCATAAAGTCGTACTGATCTTTCATATGCCACACTTCTGAAAAATAACTTGTTTTTTCCTCTTCTTTGTTAGTAGCGTATAAGGGCCTTTTGAATTGGCTTAAAAAAAGTAACTTTTAAGTCAAAAATAAAAAGTCAAACTGAAGTGACTTTTAAATTAAAAAATAAAAAGTAGGGGGAGACCTAATTTTGGTTTTTGACTTATTTTATGTCATTTTAAACTTATTTTAAGGCATTCTTGACCTTGCCAAACACTTCTCAACTTATTTTAAGGCATTCTTGACCTTGCCAAACACTTCTCAACTTATTTTAAGGCATTCTTGACCTTGTCAAACACTTCTCAACTTATTTTAAGTCATTTTTGACTTATTTTAAGTTATTTTTTTATATTTGTCAAACACTTCCAGAAGTCAAAAACTGATTTAAAAGTAGGTTTGACCAACTTTTAAGCCAATCCAAACACCCTCTAAATTATGACGATCATGTATAGTTTATGAGTAATCAACTGGATAATTAGGTTATGTATACCATGAAATTATATCGATTTGTCATGTGTGTGTCACATTCACCAATTTGCTTTGCAACACATAATGTTTCCTCAGGCCCATCCCATTTTGACATTAATGGACTAGAGCTTGTTGTACCTATGGCCCAATTAGATGTTGATCTAATTACTCCTAAGGGGGAACCTTCTTGGGCCATGAAGGAAAACCACTGTGAGTATTGGCCCAAATACAAGTGTATTTGATGGTTGGACAGTAGAAAATAATAATAATATTATAATTAGAGTAAATTTTAGGTTTAGCAAACATAAAAATCATATTTGTATGTTATAACTATAGTTTGTATAATTGCGCTTCATAGCAAATTTTATGTTTGATATGATTATTAATATGTATATTTCGGTATACATATACAAAAGAATCAATTGTATAATATGTGTTTGTATAAAGCGAGCAATTGTATAATTTGTGTTTGTATAAAGCGAGAAAGAGAGAAAGACAAAAGAAAACTGGGCAAGGGAAGATATGTATTTGTATAATTATAAGTGTATAGGACAAAAATATGTGTATTTGTAATATACAATTTTCTATCGCTTTATACAAACACAAACACAATTTATGCATTTGTGTTTGTATAAAGTGAGAGAGGCAAATGAGAAGTGGCGAGCCGCGAGCGAGATTTGGGAGCGTGGCGAGCGTGATTCTCTGGGAGAGAGGCGAACAAAAAGATATGTATATATACAGTTTTCTTTCGTTTTATACAAACACAAACATAATTTATACATTTGTGTTTGTATAAAGTGAGAGGCGAGAGAGACTGCCGAGCGAGATCAGGAAAGTGGCGAGCGAGATTCGCTGAGGAGAGAGGCGAATGCCAACTATTTGATATGGGTTACAATTAAATAAACCTGTGGTTATAACATTTAATTTGAATTAATAGTTTGCTATTTTATACAATTTTCCCTTATAATTACCCCATCAAACTTATACCCTTTTTTGAAGTAGACACCTTAAGTTTGTGGGGGTCCTATTACCCCACGAAACTATTTTTCACCATGATAAATACACCCTTTTAACCCATCCTCAGAGCATGTGCGATCTCAAGTTTGAGAGGCGCGTGAATAAGGCAAAATTAACCCCTAAACCAGTGTTTTAGTGCCACGTGGCATCAACAATTTAAAATTTCTTTTCTTTATTAAATAGACCATTTTCCATCTTCCACAAACCTCCATTGATGGCCATTGAAGAGCTCTTCATTTGCAGCCCAAAAAAAATTCTATTATGTCAATCCAATAATTCGATTTATAAACCTCCATGAGATGCCATATGAACTTCTGGAGTTAGGCGAGTTCCCAAAAAGTTCCTTTTCTATATCAATCAAAAAAGTCTGTTTACAAATTCGCTGCTTCTTCCTCTAAGTACCCAGCAATCCGATTAGCCAATTTTGGGGACGCCAAATAGGAATGAGTTGAAAAATACACCTTGGACAACAAAGACTAATGCACGTTCGTACCATTTAGAGTTCCATAAACTGATAGATCGATAAAGGTCATGAGATGCATCTGTTCGTCTTGCTTCTTTGAAGAGGGTTTTGATCACATTGAGCACACAGTGCTTACTTAACTTGATCACATTCTTGTGTACCCATAAACAAAGAAGATGCCATTTGAATTTCTATCAACCACTGTTAAAGTTCTATGAACATCTGCAATGGAATTTCTAAAATTTTCCAATTATCAAGAATGTTCTTCTTCGTCATGATTTATGTACAAAATGTTAAAGATAAAAAAGGGAATCTGTCAAGATTTTGAGCGGGTCTGGGTTTTACCCAACCCTTTACTAAAGGAGCAGGAAAAAATAAAATTACATTATTTTATTTGGGGATGAGACACACTCGCTGACAATGAGATTGGAGGTGTTGTTAAAATGGTGTATTTATTGTGGTTGGAAATTATTTCGTGGGGTAATAGGACTTTCACAAACTTAAGGTGTCTACTTCAAAAAATGATATAAGTTTGATGGGGTAATAATGTATTTTCTCATATAATTATTATCAAAGTTGTTAAATATCATTAATAGTCATTACAAAGTTTTTTATATTTCACTATTCCCTCCATTCACAATTGCTTGTCACATTTTCCTTCTCAAGAGTCAAATAGAATGAACTTTGACCAATATTTTAAGATAATTTTTTTAATTATAATAATATGAGAATGATTGAAGTTTATAGTATTTTTCATTTTAGTTTAATTCAATTTAGGTCCAAATAATATTTGTCAAATTGACTTTGTGAAATGAAACGTGACAAATAAAAGTGAAAAGGGGGAGTAAAAATTATTATTAAATTTGTTTATTTTTCATTGGCATAGAAATTTTCAATACTTTGACAAATAGGAGTAATTATAGACTCTTAGATATTATAAAACTTTAAGTAAACGTATTAACATGAGTAAGAAATAGACTCAGTTAATATATAGATCTTTTTCTTTCATAGTGATACATTTGATTTTACACAATTAAACAATTTAAAGTATAAGACATCAACATGCATGGGATTATACATTCTAATTAATACTTAACACTATTATTTGGGTTCAAGAATAGGTTTACAATTTTTCCAGTATGATTTTATTATTTATATGATTAAAATTAAGTTAGACTAATCAGTATATTACTTACTTATTTCCTTAAATAATTATTTAGTGTGTGGAACTCCATCTAATCACTTTAAAGAAATGATGTAAAACCCCACTAAGAGTAATTAATTTTTCTAATAAACTTAAGATAAACATGTCCTCTCTCTTACAAAATCCACTATAGAAATTTCTTTGAATAAAACTCAACTAGACTTATTAGGGCAGTCCTTCCACCAACTTTTTGAACAACAACCATTTTAAGTGACATAGTCAATATTTATTTTTTAATCAACTTGACTCATCATCATAACTTCCAATTAAAGAATTATATTTTATCATTTCAACAAACTTCTCATGAAGGGGACTATTTTTACAATTACCATTCATATTGTATTTGTTAATTAGGCTATGCAATAAAAGATAATATCCATATCTCTTCTAATTAATTATAGTTTCCTCAAATTGCACAACAAATTATAATACAACCATTTTCTTTTAAAAGTAAAATTGCCTCAAAGGTAATCTTATTTCATCTTCTACTATTATCTATTGTTCCTTGTATTGTTACTAACGTATTCTTCTATGTTCTTTTTTGCACAATATTAATTTCCATGCTTTTCTTTTTATTCCCTTTTTATCACTATGATGGTGTGATCTTTATATTAATGAATATAATTACCAAACTGAGGGGAGAATATATAAGTTCAACCAATTGTTCGAGATGTTTTCCTTATTATTTGTCATGCTTTCCAATCTGTTTTGTGTCCAGGATTTATCAGAAATAATTTATCTAATTCTTAAGATAGGAATAAGATTTACATACACACTATCCTTCTCATACTTCATTTATGAAATCATGATGATGTGGTTGTTTTCTCTCCAAATACCCTGGTGTGCAAGAAGGGTAGGTTTAATATATGAGCCTAAGAAATGGTAGGTAAGGCTAACTTTGAATTAAAATAGTTATTAAGGGGTTTTAATGAAAGTTTTCAAAAAGATATTGTAAAGGTATCAAGTCTCAAGACATTAACTTTGAGTTCACCAACTATTTTTAAAAGAACTATGCATTAGGAAAAATCAAGAATCTAAACCTATTCACACTTTGAGTGGAAATTGTCAATATATACTCATAGCCATCCATAAATCTTATAGAAGGTTTTACTTTTATAATATCTTAATGTACATTTTCAAAATAGTTGTCTATCATATTACTCATTAGTATGAACTTATATTTGAAAAATATGATTAACAACATGTTATACCTAATTATATTTAGCTAAAATAGTTCAAAGATACTTTTAAAATGATATGATAATATCCAATTTGGCATTTGAGCCAAATCAGTATTATCCAAAAAGGCCATACCTTATAAGTAGCTTCATTTTTGTTTAATCTATCAATGTAAGACTTTATTTAGACACTCAAGAAATTTAACTGCTTTAGAGGAGTACATTTTTTACACTCACCATATGTTAATAATTTACTTCTTAAGGAAAACACCAAATAGAAGATTTGGCACGAATATAAAGGGTTGGTTATATGTTCATGTCATGAATTTAATAACTTATGTCCAAATTTATCAAAAATAATATCATAAATTAGTTATTATTAATATGATATTAATTTAAGATCGTTATATAAATCAACAAACTTTAAATCTTGAATTCATCCCGAAAGGCTCATTTGATGGCATCAAATTTAATACTTGGTCATGGTGTCAGCCATCATCAACAACTTTTGATTAGAACCATTACCATCTTTTTGGTAGCTTGCTATTGTACTTCCCTTTTTTAATGTTTGTTTTATTATTATGATCCAAACCTAACTCATGAGTAGCCACAGCTGAAAATTGAAAATGAAATGAAAGTTTTTAGCTTCTTAAAATATAGTATTTTTTTTTTTAAATCTACTCCTGTATTTCTCACAAAGGTGGTTGTGATTATTTAATAAACAGAAAATAAGTGGCCGACTTAATTTATGGTTGGAAATTAGCAAATCACTTGAGGACTAATTAGCTATAATCATGGATAAGATCCTGTCATTTTTGTTTAATACTCCTCCACTGATTAGTGTCTTTTTAAAGTTATTTTTTCCCATATGTTATTTCCATAAATAATTTGTCTTTTTTTAATAAAAGCTAAGAAGATAAACGATATTAAACTCTTCCTGCAATTGTTATATATAATATTTATACAAACACACTACAACAAAAATAAATAAAATTTAGCGACAATAATTAACATATTAACGACAAATCCTAAAATCTTTATCCGCATTAATTAATTGCAATTAAATCTAATATCGCTAGAGGCTTTTAGGACATTTACAAAGAATGTTAATTGTTGCTAAAAATATATATTCAACGGCAGTTTAACCTATTACCATTATTTAAATGTCGCTAAAGGTTATTTTCGACACAGTGAGAATTCATTAAGACTTCTCCATCAGATTAAATGTTGTATAAATGTTGATCAAAACGCACCAAACCCTCTTTTGTTTAATACTCATCCACTGATTTGTGTCTTTATAAAGTTATTTTTCCCATATGTTATTTCCATAAATAATTTGTCTTTTTTTATATAAAAAAAAAAACTAAGAAGATAAATGATAGTATTAAACTCTTCTTTCAATTGTTATATACTATAAATTATAATACTTATAAATGTTGTATAAATTTTTGATTAAATTCCACCACACCCTCTTTTTGTTTTTTTGGATTTGAGAAATAATAAGGGGATAATATAAATTTGGGATTCTCTCATTAATTATAAGGAACAAGACTTTTGAAATAATATTGGTAAACAGAGTGACGTTAATGTAGTCAAAAAAATTAATTTAAAGTAAAATAAGGCATGATGTATGGCGTCATAATGTATTAACAATTGAGGGGTTTTAATCAGGCATATATATATTTCCACCTACCACACTAATTTTAAAAATGATTTACTATCAATTCCCCTCAACAACACGATAGTGAAATAAGACTTTCCCAAAATTAAATCAAGGAAAAGATTTAGATTTATTTTTGTATTTTGCGATATAGAGTTTAATTTTTGTTCTTGATGAAGTTTGGCTTATTCAGTTTGCAACAAATTTTAAAGTGACAGAAAATAAATTGTAATCACAATAAAATAAGAAGAAACATAATTTTATTTATTAAGATTGCGAGTATAATTTTGTTCCTCCCTTGATTCTGCTCTCCTAAGATTTATCCATGATTCGAGGGCCGTTAGTGGCGTATTTCTCGAACTAGGATGATTTAGATTTGACCTCTATATGAATATTCTATGATTTTTGTGGAATATTCGAGATCTTGATCTTTAAAAATACTCAAGAGTTTATGGGATATTTTGAGATGTTTTTTAAGGGAATTTAGTACCCTTTATATATGCATAAACTAGGGTTTAGGGTTGAATAACCTCCAAGAATTCTAATTGAAACTAAACACATCTTCTAGTGTCCCAATTCGAATTGAACACGTCTTGTAGAGTCCGCAAAAATTCAATGTCTATAC
This sequence comes from Solanum acaule, assembly GCA_036250505.1. Taxonomy (NCBI): domain Eukaryota; kingdom Viridiplantae; phylum Streptophyta; class Magnoliopsida; order Solanales; family Solanaceae; genus Solanum; species Solanum acaule. The sequence goes on along the minus strand of JAJOOR010015756.1, from coordinate 9,181 downwards.
ATGTCTTTGTCGTTATAATTTGATTTGAAATTGCCTTGGATCACTATGATAAACTCTAACTTTATAAAATCCATGGTGAAATCTCATGTTCAGAAGATTTATGTTGTGGAGATAAAGATATTGAGATAAATGTGTGGACATATTAGGAGTGACAAAATTAGGAATGGGGTTATTCAGGAAAAGGCGAGAGTGTTTTTTGTGGCAGACAAGATTGAGGGAAGTGGTGCCTTGCCTTGTGAAGTTTAGTATTTGGTATACATTCTATGCTCCGATCCGTAAATCCTATATGAGCTACTTTTATAACGAGGGATATATTAGATCTAAATAACAAAGTTGAGTGGTATATTAGATCCTTTTCCCTATATGGGCATCTACTCCTACCTGCCATTTTCATTCAAAATCCTTTTAGGATATGTCATTTTTCTATTTAAAGAAGAAAAAGGACGCATTTTCTCAATTAAAAAAAAAGTAGGTAAATGCCTTGTATGACGCAGCCGCCATGAAAGCTGAACAAGTCAAGAAAAAGTAGTTGAGACTTGAGAAAATGAACATTACACGAATGAGAAAAAAGAAAGAAGGAAAGCAGCCACCACTAACGCATAGGTCAAAGCTAAATCAGATTCATTAATCCCACCTAACTTCCTGAGGAGGCATTTCGCCATGATTTTTTTTCAAAATTCCACTTCGGAAAATATGTTTAGTTAATAAAACTATGTTCACTTTAAAATATTCACAATTTGTATGAATTTGTATTCATAAACACAAGTCTAATATTCAAAAAAATATTTTTCATTTTAAAAACAATAATTACTTTTTTAAAAAAAAAATTACAATCAAACATGTCCAACTCTTTTCTGTTGTCTAAAGAGAAAAAAAATACTTACATTCAAAATTCACCAAACACCAAATATATTAGGGACAGAATAAAGCATCAAAGGGACAAAAACATTTAACTCTTTTACGTAATTATATTTATCAGGACAATATCTCGTCAGTTATTGAAATTGAACTTAAATTCTTAAACATTCATTTCTACCTTCATTTATTTGAGTGTGAAATCATACGTCCCGAAAATTAAATCAATAGTATAGAGAAAGAAAATTTAAATGGAATTAAACTTAAATTGCTTGTATTTTTCCTACTTCGGAAAATATAATTACAAATTAAAGAAAATAATTATTTGTTCACGTCTCATATTTTGAGTAGGAAAAAGAATTGTTACTCTTCCCTAGATGGACACCATGGGGTCATGTCCATAGGATAGCTACCCAATACCCTCAAGAAAGATGTGAACTCCTGAACTTCAGCCAACGCATTCTGTGCCCTCACGTCCGCCATTGATGCTTCAAAATCTACATAGAACATGTATTCAAAATGCTTTGCCGTTCCCACATTCGCATCATCCACCAATCGAATCGGCCGGTTACGATGTGGCCGAGACTCGATCTTCGTCAAGCTGATATTCCTAAAAGCGAAAGCTGATAGCACCTTGAACAGCACGCTCGTTCCTTTGTCGTGTGCGAAAACTATGCTCGTCTTGAATGGACGATCGGTTCGTGGAATTATTGGTTCTCTGGCTAACATCACGAATCGAGTCACGTTGCTTGAATCGTCCTGGATTCCTTCGGAGAGGATCTGTAGACCGTATAGTTCTGCGGCGCGAGCGGACGCGATTGCGGCTGTGTCACGGAGGTTGTTGGCGGCGATGTACTCCGCAGCTCCGGCGGTGTCGTCGACGGCTTCACGCACTACGTTTAGGCCGAGTTTTGTGAGAGTGAGCTCACACTGGGCTAAGGCTTGTGGATGGCTGATGACTCTGGTCAGGTACTCTTTACGAACGCCTGGAAGAGCTAAGAGGCAGTGATGAACGGGAAGTTGGACTTCGCCGACTATGTGGAGACGGTGACGGAGTAGGAGATCGTAGTTGCGGTGAATTGAGCCTCCAAGAGAATTTTCTACAGGGAGTACTGCACGATCTGCGATCCAGAGTTCCACGGCTTGAAATGCAACTTCAAATTGATCGCAAGGTATGGCTTCACATTTAGGATAAGCCTTTCCAGCAGCAGCTTCACTATACGCGCCAGGTACTCCTTGGTAGGCCACACGAAGCTGCGAGCCGTGCAACGGCGCAGGAGAGAGATCAGTAATCGTGAGCGGCTTGGGGAGATTGTTATCAATAGGAACGAGATCCAGTGTTTTGTGTCCGTTCACGACAGTAATCTCACCAGCTCCACCTGTTTTCTCAGTATCCTGCTGCTGCGAAACAACCTTGCTAGCCAGAATAGCGCAAGAGCTCTGCCAGTCAGCTCTTGAGACTCCGACATGGCCGGCGAAGTTGTTGCTCGCCGGAACACCGTTGGTATTCACAGTACTAGCGTTCGTGTTGGCTGAGTCAAACCGGTACCCGCATTGGACAACGAGTCGAACCGGTACGAACCGGTTGATCTGACCCGGCGGTGGCGATGTTTGCCGGACTAAGGATTTGAGACTCACACCCGATGACGGAGTAATGGTATGCATTTTGATTTAATCTCGTTAAATTGAAAGTAAATCTATATTATTTGAGTAACGAAATGAATTGAAAGAGGAAAGATTGAAGCTTGTAGTTCTCTTTTAGGAAGGGAACGTGCAAGCTGAGAAATAAAAGAAGGGAAAGGGGGGTTTATATAGTAGTGGGTAGACTGGTAGGTATTGATGAAAACAGAAGACTTGAGAATATGGTGGTGTGCGATAGTCGTTCGGTCAATCTTACACCTACCCCCTCCCCTTTTCCTTTCTCCTACTAGTATTTTTCTTTTCTCTCTATACATATAATAATACCTTAGTGTATATATATATATATATATATATTATTTTTTGTATTTTATTTATGTTTTCTTTGTCCTGACTTGATTTAAGTTCACAGGTATATTTTTTAATTTTGGATGTATCTAAATATTTATATTTGTATAAAAGCATTATAGATGACAATTCGTATGAGATACATTTAAATTATTTATATTTTGTTATTTACGATGCATGGAGAACGTGTGTGTCTACATATTCAATTTAATAGGAGTATAAGTTTAAGTGTCTAGTTATACACATTTTGGAGGAAGGCGTAGATGACAATTGACCTCAAGTTTAAGAGCACATTTATGTCTTATGCCTACATATTATTTCACTAGTATTTAATTACAGATTTTTAATTAGATTTTGAAAATATATTTTCAAACATTTGTTTGGTCAGGTTTTGAAATTTTGATTTAAGTTAAACGTATGTCCAAACATGACTTTAAATTTTAAATACAATTTAAATTTTCAAGTTTTTAACTTCAAAATCTATGACCATATGAAAGCTCTGTAAAATGCACGTATAAACATAAATTCAATTTTTTGAGATTGTAAAATTTATGTCCAACCATAATTTTAAAAACTTAATGTCTCAAATTTCAACTTAAAATATATGTATGGATGACCACATTATTGTTTTCTTTTTTTGTGTGTGTGGTTCCGACGGATTGGCAAATCGTGCAACATTTTGAATTTAGGTACTCATAATCATAATTGGATTTTCAATCCTTTTTTTTTGTCTTTTAATTACAATAAAAATATCTAAATTGAAACAAATTATATATTATTTTACTGATCATATATTTTATTTAAACTCAGCCTATGTCATCTAAAAGTAAATTCAACTTGATTAAAGATGAACAATGACAAAAAGTTTGAAATTTTAGAAGCTCATGGAGTACATATTAGTGCACCCAATTAGTAACTAATACAGTTGTTAAAGGTGATTATAGGTTGTTGAGATTATTAATTAATGGAAAGTGATTAGCACTTATTGGTGGTTAGAAAGTTAATAAAAGCTTACAAGAGGGAAAGGTAAATGTGAAGGGACTCTAAAGAAAATGAATATATTGTGATTAAAGGAGCAAAGGGCATGAGAAAACTATATATTTAAGTTTTTTTGGTTATAAAAAAGTGTAATATGAGTAGTATCTTTTCCCTTTTTTAAACCTAAAATAACCATGCAACTGTGCAAGCTAATCAAAATAGTACAAAGAGGAAATTTATCACCATTCAATAATAATATGACTTTAAGACTTAAATTTTATGAATTCAACTTTTAAAATATGTAATAGTTGTTTTGTTGTGTACTTTTAAAATTACTGATTTAGAATTTTGTATTTATTCAAAGGTCAATATTACAACATATAGCTCTATTTTTAGTTGATTTATACTTTGTCTGTTTTAATCCGTTCATAGCACGATATAAACATATAATTAAATTATTATAATAAGACTTAAAGCCTCAATATGAAATAAGAAATCAAATAAATATGAGATGTAGGGATGCATATCTAAGGGTGTGACCTAGTGATCAATGAAATGGTTAGAATTGTGAGGTCTCAGGTTTAATTCTCAGCGGAAACAAAAAAATATTTGGTGATTCTTCCCATCTATCCTAACTTTGGTGAACAGAATTACCTAATACATATTATTGATAGAGAAACTGGCATGGACATCACGATCAAAAGAACCTCTAAACCTCATACTTTGAAAGGAGTTTTTTTTTTGTTTTCCGCCCGATGTCCGGAGTCCACATTGGAGTTCCAACTAAATTCGAATCGCGCTCTACACGCTCCCAACAGGATTTTCTCTATATCCAAGGCTCAAACCCGAAACCTCTGATTAAGGGTGAAACACTCCCACCAGTGCATCACAACTCATGTTGGTTAGAAAGGAGTTAAATGCACTACATTACCAACTTAAGGAAAAAGTTAATGCCTTCTACTCCACAAACTTAGAGGGAAACTTAAGGAGGTAAATGCACCACACCACATACTTAAGGGGAAAGTAAAAGGTCGGCTTTTATTTTTTAAAAAAAATACTACTTTGTTAGGGAGGAGGGGAAGAAATAGGTGACAATATTTGAGGTGGTGAAAATCTTGCTCTAAAAGGGAGGTTTTATTATAACTTGAAAAAAGCTCAAATATTGTACGTATCCAATTATGACAATTAGTTCATCGACGTCATTTGTTAGTAATTAAATATAAAAATATATTTACCTTACATATTTAGCCATTTTATGCCCTTAATCACCAACAGCTCTCACTCCCAATTTTATAAGCCAATTTCTTGATTTTAAAATATCAGATATGACATAAAATTTGTTTACTTGTCATTTTTAAAAGTGAAGATCAAGCTACTTGTGTAAAAGATTTTTCATAAAGTCATTTTTTAATTTAAATTATAAATAATCAATCACCGATAAGAATTTGATTATACATCGATAAACATATGAATTTAGAAATTCAGCGATTGCCATTCTTGAACTGTTCCTTTTTAAAAATTAAAAAAAAGTGTCAAAATAACAAATGTCAAGAAGAACAAAAGTATTTAAACACGTAATGAATCTTAAAGTACTATTTTTGTAACGAGAGGAGGTTGTTCAGGTGCTACATATTTTCTATTTCCAAGCTTAACATTGTGGGTTCGAGTTATCAAGGGAGTAAATGGTTAAAGTTCCTAGAGAGGGTTAAAAAAAAAAAGAACGTACTATTTCTGCATCTCTGATCTCTTATCAAATCCGCCTATATTTGGATTTTTCATCCCTTATCACATTCGCTTACATTAGGATTACTCATTAATTGATCGATAAAGTTTGGTGAATATATATATGTGGCTAAGACGATTCAAATGCAATTAACGAATTATGATTTGATTCGTTCAACATTTATTGTTATCAAAATAGGTTGGATCAAATTTAAATTAAACAATGACGTAAAACTATAAATTTATTTTAATTTATCAATTACGGGTAAGACTATTGATGTAAATTCTAATTTCTAGTGGTAAAGCACATAACAAGAGGGTAATATTAATGTCAAATTAGGAGAAACGAACGTTAAAACCTACTTCTTCTTTTTCCAGCTAACTAACAATCGCCCTCTACGTTCAATGGACATCAAGTTGTTTAAATAATATTGTATTCATACATTTAATAAATATATTCATCTATATACAATATTATTTTTGTCTAATTATATTCACGCAAATAATAAAAAAGTATATTATTTGTATTCATACATTTAATAAATATATTCATCTATATACAATATTATTTTTGTCTAATTATATTCACGCAAATAATAAAAAAGTATATTCACACATATCAATTATAAAACCTCAAACGATCACTATATGATTGAAACTAGATATAGTGCCTAAATTTGATGCGTGGCTTAATATTTCCTATATATTCTTACCTACAACCAAATGGCACACCTAGTTAGCTTGACCCCATCTCCACCACCCCTAATACTATTTAATTAGTGACACTAATTATTAAATGTTATGATTAATGAGGACTATTTGATTCACTAACTGTTTAGGAGTCTTGATATTATATATGATGATATAACACCATAATCTTTGTTTTCCCACTAATCGAACTTGCCAGATGGACGATGGTGATGACAATAATGATATCTTGTACATTAGGTTTTGATGTGTGGATTATATTTCATGTACATGTATGTTTGTTTATGCACAAAATTTAGTTGATGTGTCGTATGGCACCTTGTAATTATTAGAAACACTAAATTAAAGTAATGATCTTCGTAAAAAATTTTGAGTTCAAGTTCTGAATATAATTTTTTGTTTTATTAGAGAGCATCTATTCCTTAAACAATTTCTAAGCGATACATATTAGAATTAATTGAAAAATATGAGTATCACATTACGTGTATTACTTCCTCTGTCCTAATTTATATAACTTAGTTTGTTTTTTAGTCAGTCCCAAAAAGAATGAGACATTTCTATATTAAGTAACAATTTTACTTTAAAATATTTATTTTACCCGTAATGAAATGATTTATAGTCACACAAAAGTCTTCATCTCTTTCTTAAACTCCGTATCAAGTCAAATTACCTCACATTAAATGAGACGGAGGAGTATTAAGTCCTGTATTTTATTGATTTTCACAGTATATGTTTTTGTCAGATTAGTTTTTTTTAAAAAGGTGGTTAAGGGTTGTTAAATGATTATTGAAATTTCCTTAGCAGTCAAAATTGTATTGTCTGGTCACGTTGCAGTTTCCTTTCCTTTTCTTGGAACATTCTTTTAATGAAGAGGCTCTTTAACATATAGTATTATAATTATAAATAAAAATGTTCCAAAACGTGTTCATTGGGTCAAAAATAACATTAAATTTCAACAAAGCTTTGGATCAAATTGACCTGGACACAACTTCTAGGAGCTTGCTTAGTTTTTTAATTGACACTTGTTTTTTTGTCAAAAGTCTAAGCAGTATCCTTTTTCTTTCGTATAATATAAGTTAAAACTACAAGTCCAGGGAGCACGTGGAAATTGTCTATTTAATTTTCAGAATTTTCTTATAATCTTGTCGCTTATTTCTTTTCTCTCAAAATAAGTATCGCTTTAGAATTTTAAGACAAATAATATTAATTGTTTTCAACTATAGCCTTATATTAAAGAACCTTATTTTTTTAATTGTGTTTAATTTTGAAGAAAAAAAATCTAACAATTAAGGATAACATAGTAAATTTTGTATTTATATTTTCTCTTATTGGACCTAAAATGAGCTAAGGGTGTGACTTGGCCAGGTATGAAGGAGAACATTTTTCATGAAAAAATAAGTTAGTTTCTTACATATTTTTTAATGTTTGGTAAGTAAGCAGAAATATATTATCTTAAAAGTACGTATATGTAATCTATCAAAATATTGTAGGAATGGGAGGGGATGAGAAGTGGGGCCTTGGATAGGGATGGCAATGGGGCTGGGCGGGGTGGGGTGGGTTTAAGGCTATGCGGGTCGGGGTGGGTTTACGGTTGTGCGGGGCGAGTGGGATGCGGGGTGGGTTGAAGTGGGTTTTTTTAAAATTAATGTGGGGCGGGGCGGATATATGTGACTTAATGTGGGTTCAAACTTAATTTTAACTTCTTACATGTTATAAGAGTGATAGAGCATTATTTATTAAAATAAGCTCGAAGACCTCTGGGACATGGAACAGTACTTTAAGGCTGTTCGTGCCCCTTTTTCTTTAAATCTACTAAAATATTCAAGATAGTAAATGAAAATGGTTCAATAAAAAATAATACAATTTCTTACATGTTTCCAATTGACCTATAAAAAACAAAATTTTAAGTCATTATCCTATTAAATTAATACAACTTTATGAATTTTATTTTTATTATCAAACTTAACTAGAAAAAGAAATTATTAAAAAAGTTATGTGGGGCAGGTTCATACAGGGCGGTCATGTCTATGCAGGGCGGATTGAAAATGAAAAATGTTTTTTTGCAGGGCGGGGCGGGGCGGAGCGGGACGGGACGGATTAAAAATTATACTGGTTAAGCTCAACCCGCCCCATCCCGCCCCACACCACCCCATTGCCATCCCTAACCTCAAGGGTGGTAGGGGTGGGATAGTCAAAGGGTAGGGTTTGGGGGAGTTGGGTAAGTGAGAAAGAATATAATAAACATAAAATATCACTTATTGAACTTGGTCGATACTTTCATTATTTTCCAAAATTTTATCCAACCAAACACCAAAAATAAAAAAGACATTTTACATAAACTATTTTGCTCCTCACCAAACACACCCCTATTGATACTTATTTTCGAACGGAGGTTATAAAATTTAGATTTTTTTATAAAAACATAAATTGGCAGTACGTACGCAAGTATGCCCATTCTCATGTCACATAGTTTTAGCTGTAAAATTAAATTAGATTTTGAAGAGTGTGCATGCAGGTTAAATTTATAGATAGGATAGGATTTATAGAAATTACCTTATTATGTATTCATTTTAGGGTGTACATGTGTACCATTGTTTGGTACGAACGAATTAAAATGTTTATTGAAAAATAAGTGATTAATTTTGTTTATTTTTTAAGAACTCAATAATCTTCTCAATATACATTTTCTCAGATAAATAAGAGATCATGTATGATAACTGATAAGTAAGCAAAAGAGATAGTATCTCATAAATATGATCTCGATAAATACTATAACTCTATCAGAGATGAGATTGACGATATGAGAGTGTGTATGTGAGGAGTGGTGGTTATAGTTTCGGGGGGGCGGGGGGGGGGGGGGATAATTTGCGAGAATATTTTGTATGAAACATATTTTTCTACTCTCATCAGGGATAATTATTTTCTTCATTTT
>JAJOOR010015755.1:0-20730 GCA_036250505.1 Solanum acaule | reverse complement strand
CTTTCCAAACTTCTTCTTACTAGGCTCATCACTATCTTTAGACCTTTTTTTCCTTGGTCTTCCTGGCATATGAGTGATTTTAGGTGGCTCAATGGATGGTCTTGTGCTCTTGGGCCACATCTTCATGTTTGTCATAGGTTGAATGAACTTACTGTAGGCCTTCAAATACGTTTCCTTCTTGTACCAGTGATCAAAAAATGACTCAACATCTAGATCCTTGTAATGCATTGCAGTAATTGCATGTGCACAAGGAATCCCCTTCAGTTGCCATGACCTACAACTACACACTTTCTTTTTGAGATTAACAACATGTTTATATGGTGGATGCTGAATCTCATAGCCATTATCTCCATTAAATTTAACCTCGCATATGGCTGCAAGTTCAGCATTATCAATAAGAATTTGCATAGCCATAGGTGACACATCAATTATCCATTTTTCAGAAAACTCCCTCATTCGAGTCATTCTTTCTATGACTTTGACTCTAATTTCCTCTAATATTGTGATGATTGATTTGAATCTAGCTGCCAAGATCCAACTATTGAATGTCTCACACATATTATTCTCAACTATGTCACACTTGCTATGGTCTTTGAATAATGCCCTACACAATGCATTTTTATTGTACTTTAACAAAGCTTCCACAATACCTTTTCCCAACAGACTTATTTCATCAAGTTTTGATTGTAAATGAACTTCAAATGGAGCCCTGGCAACCTGCCAAATCTTCTTCCTCCTTTCTTCACCACTCCATACCTTCTTTCAATTGGCCCATTTATGTCTAGCACACCATCTAATCTCAGCATTTGGCAATAAATCAACAAGTGCTAAGTTAAGACCCTATCAAAGAAAAAAGGCATGCCAAGGAAAAATAATAAGAACATAAGTGTAACATAGAAATTGCTGTAGCAAAGTTAAAAAAAGACTACAAAGTGTTCTCATACCTTCTGCATATCAGACATAACTGCCAGTCCTTCACCTTCAGTTTATGTCAGTTCCAAATCATGTTTGATGCACTTGATAAACCAAGACCATGTGTCCTTGGATTCTTTATTAACTACTGCCCATGCTACAGGGTACATCTGATTATTTCCATCCTTGGAAATGCAAGACAGCAGTTCACCTCTACATACACCTTTCAGAAATGCACCATCAAAACCAATTATCCTTCTACACCACTTCATCCAACCACTTTTTAATGCTCCAAGACAAATATAAATCCCTTGGAATACTTTTTTTCCAGAAATTGTATTCTTGGATGTCCTAACAACCACAGTAGTTCCTGGATTTGTAGACTTCAACTCCTCAGCATAGTCATACAATCTAGCAAATTCCTCTATGAAATCACCCATATTCTCATTCATGACTTTCATTTTTGCTCTTCTACAACTTGTTTTACTAACATACAATCCATAATCCTTTTGTACCAACCCTTGAATCTGATGGAGTCTGATATTAGGCTCACTCATGATTCTGTCTTTGTAAGTCTTACAAATCCAGTTTGGACTACACAACTTGTTTCTTGTTCTTTTGAAACACTAATGGACAGGAAAATATGTCTTCACAATAAAATTTCCAGTATTACCCTCAATACTTCCAAGAATATGCCAAGGACAACCCTTCTTATTACACTTTGCCCTAATCCTCTCCTTTTCATTAGGTTTAAGTTTAATGTTCACACCCTTCTGAATAGAGTAAGTCTGTAGTGCTTCTTTAAACTGAGCATTATTCACAAAAACCATATACAACTGAAATAAAAAAAAATTGGCAGTTGGGTCAAAATAGACCTTTGTACTTGAATTCCTAGCTGATGGATCTACAACCTTATCAGAATCAACAGGATCCCCTTCATCCTCACTAATATCACTGCCAGATCGCTATCAAAATACAGGTCATCCCACCCAATTTTCCTTCATATCTTCCCCTCTTATTCTTATAAATATCTTCAAAACCAGCATATATACCTACAGGGCCAGAAGGTATCTCAGCTACATTAATTCTAGCAGCCTTCTCTTTATTAACTTATTCTTGAATGTTTGACTTACTAGCTTCAACAAACTCAGAATCCAAGTTACTTAAATCATCAATGTTCTCATCAACATCATAAAGTGACTCAGAATCAAATTGTTTAGCATTTACATCTAAATCAGATTCATCAGATGTATGAAGGTGGTAGGAAGAAAAGTCATTACCTTAACCTTGACCTTCATCTTCATCTAAGTCCTCTAAAGAAACCTCAAGAGCAACAGCTTCCTTATTCTTACCCTTGTCTACCCTAGGTTGTTGATCTTCTTTTATATTTGTATTATTTTTATCAGATGGTTGAGGGGAAGACACATCAGCCCTAAAATTTATAACAGTAGGTGGGAGAGGGGGCTTACCTTTTTTGGGCGTAAGCAATTGGGCTATTTGCACCTCAGTAGGATCCTCAACAATTAAAGGAGTACTAATTTGATATACCACATACACATCAACAAAGTCCCCACCCTTGAAGTTGTTAATAAATCTCAACACGTCAGCATCACTTTTCAACATATAAAAACCACCTCTTTTGTTAACTTTGCACCCAAAGGTTTCAACTTTTTCAACTCCCATTTCTCTAGCTAATTTACGAAAAAACATAATATGAAGCTCATCCATATCGATTCTTATTTTTTCAAGATCAGAAATTTCATTAGCATACTTGAGTTCAGGATCTGATAAAAAACAGCCCCCAAAATACATTTGAAGTGTAATAATTGTTGAACCCATATTCTTACCATGCCTGCAAAGTCACGAGAATACAATTAGATGATTGACAAAAAGCCCTAAATGACAAAAAAAAAACCTAATTTTAAACTAATTCTTTATGGAATACAACAAAAACCTCTATAATAATCTGATATAATCTAATTGGACCACTAACAAGAAAGAAATCCAACGCAATTGATAAAAAAAAAAATCAGATACGAAAAAACCCTAGATTCAACAGATATTCACGACAAATGCCATTGAATGCATAATACTTTTACAAATTGTTATTAGGCTTGTTGTTAGGCATGTAAAAAACCAAAATCCTCCCTAAAATCACACCACGACCTCTGCAACAACTAAGCCCTAACGCGAAATCAAAACAACAAAATTCAAAATGAAACACCAAAAACACAATTGCAAAACAAAGAGAATGAAAATTAGTCAAGAAACTTACAACTATGGAGTGAAATGCAAACTCAAACACTTCACAAAATCGAAAAAAATCGCAGTGACCAACAATGTAAATCGAGACTAAGGGAGTAGAAGGGTCTAGTTGAAAAGGAGAAAGGAAAGAAATGTTTGAAAGAAAAGGATTAGCCTATTTTTAACATGTCATATCCTATGTGGCATTTTTAAATGACGTGGAAAGCTACGTGTGGCGTTTGTAGTTCATGCACCACTGAGTGGTAAGAAAAAAGGGTTTAAAATGTTGGGTTTCAGTGGGTTCGAGGGTTCAGTTGGCAAAGTCTAGAGTAAAAGGGCTCAGGTGACAAAATGAGACAAGTACAAGGACCTCCCAGACCATTCTGCCATTACTATTTATTACATAACTTATTTCAGAATAAATTATCAAATAAAAAAGCAAGATAATACTAAATTTTTATCTCAAAATATACGGTTGCAACACACCAAACTACCCCTCAAGAGTTGAATATGCCGGGCTTGTTCATCATAGTGCGGGAAGGCGTTGATTGAAAACATGAAAAAAAAATTGTGTTGGTCTAATTCGATCTACATAACTTACCGTAAAGTTTTTTTTCTAATGAAAATTTAAAAAACACAAGGTTACGAAAAAAAAGAGAGAAAATTGTATGAAATAACAAATATTTAATTCATATTAAATGTTATAGCTATAGTTTACTTTATTTCCAATTCACAGCTACTGTTCCACATAGTTTGCTATCTAGCGGGACCCACAGTTTTGTATAAATGGGCGAAAGGTATATTTGTACAAGGATATATACAAATTTCTTTTCTATCCCCATTTACACCATTTTCTCCTAATCTCTCTCATCCAGATTAGTTTCCTCTCACCCACATTATTTTGAATTTTGAATTTTGTTTCTTTTCTCTCCCCATTTACACAATTTTCTCTTAAATTCTCTCGTCCAGATTAGTTTCCCCTCACCCACATTATTTTTGAAATTTGAATTTTGAATTTTGAATTTTGAATTTTGTTTCTTTTCTCTCCCCATTTACACAATTTTCTCCTAAATTCTCTCACCCAGATTAGTTTCATCTCACCAATATTATTTTGAATTTTGAATTGTAGTCATTATCCTCCCGATTGTGCTATTAAAATTTTAGGTAACCGCCAAAAACATGTTGAAATCAACTTTATTTTTTTTTCTTTGTATTCTGTATAATATTTTTAATTTTTTTCATGAATTTTCATATACATATACAGATTCAACTAATACAAATTTTTATTTATATTATATACAAATTACACAAATATACATATACAACTGAAAAGTACAACAAAAAAAAGATATACTTATACAAATTACATCTAATGCTATTACTTATTTGCATATTAATTTTCACATATACACTTATACAAAGAATACATACATATACAAATTACAACTATATGTACATATACAATGGACAAGCCTAACTAAAAACACATATACATATACAAATAACATCTAATATATAAACGCAATTATCATAGTAAAAGACGAACATGACTGTATACATATACAAATATAGAAAAAACTGACATGTTTAATAAACAAATTATTCAATTGTTCATTTATACAAAACTGACCAATTTGTATATAAATTGGATGTATATAGCGAATTATACAAATCAAAAGCTCCATAGCAAACATATAATTTGCTATGGAGCACAATTATGCAAACTATAGCTATAACATACAAATATGATTTTTATGCTTGCTAAACCTAAAATTTACTCAAAAAAACAAAAACAAATGAATAAACATGAAAGTTCCAACTATACAAAGAAAGAAAAAGCTTTTGTAACATTGTGTTCTTTATGATAAAATTTATCGCTCAAGTTTAAGTTTAATTTTAATTTATTACTTAATTATAATGAAAAATCAATATAACTTAGAGTATACACTGATTTTGTGACTATTTTGGGATGACTAAATATAAAAATTCAATCGCATCTAACATTCATAAATATTCTCAATCTATGATTTCAGCTATTAACATAACTGTGTTAGTTTGATCCCTAAGGTTCCTGCTCCTTCCAAGGTTAAAGACTAGGTCTATAACATGCTATTCAACTCTATATAAAAATTTCCAAGGTGATAACTAGAAGACTCAAGACTTAGGGGTGGCAATTGAGCGGGTTGAGTTAAATTTGGGTGAATCATAATGGGTGAAGATAACAATCGAATCAAGACTCAATCCAACTCAAACTTGCTTGGATCAAAATGGATTAGGTCAAAATAGGTTAGGTAATAAGTCATATAACGGGTCAAGACCCAACCTAGCCCAATTTTCACCAAGCCTAATTGTTTTATTTGTTCTTTCAAACTATTTTAGTATCAAAGAAAATTATTTTTCTTCTTTATTATGACTATATATATAATATATTGAATTTAAGAAAAGATTTCTTGAAAACATTTTGACATGATATCTCATGAGTCAATTCGGGTTACATAAAAACTCATTTTTTAATGAGTTGAGCTAATGAATGAGCGGGTCAATAATCCATCCAAACTTAAATGGATTGAGCGGGTTGGGTTTGAGTTTGCCACCCCTACTCAAAACTGTCATAGATATAGTAGAAAAATCACAATAACTTTTATTTAAGGTAGAAACATTGTGTTCGGTCATGAGATATTTAAAAGTTACATTAGAGAGTGAATATCTCCTAGATGTGTTCTCAAGATTGACTTGAGGAAGGCCTATGATACACTAGAATAGGGATTTTTGGAGCAATTGTTGATTGATATGGGGTTTCTTGTTAAATTTGTCAAGTGGATCATGGTGTACTGTGTCCACTGTTTCATATTCCCTGTTGATCAATGGAGGGCTCACTAAACATTTTCCTGTGAAGAGAGGCATTCGACAAGAAGACTCTAGGTCTCATTATCTATTTGTCTTGGTTATGGAGTACCTAGGCAGAGAATTGAATTGTTTGACTAGTAATGAGAGACTTTAATTATCATCCTAGATGTAGGAAATTAAATAGCACTCATATATGCTTTACAAATAACCTTTTGATATTCTGAGGGCTGATCTATTGTCTATTAAATTACTGCATGATGCTTTCTTAAAATTTCCAGAGGCTTCTAGATTACAGGTAAAAACAGATAAGAGCTTTATATACATTGTTGGGAAGACTGATCATACCAAACAAGAAATCATTGAAAAGTTGGGTTATGTATTTGACACATTACCTTTTAGGTACTTAGGTGTCCTACCATCCTATTTAAATTGAAAAGATAATATCAACAGTTACATATTGTTTAGCAAAGCTCTTGTCCTATGTTGGCTGGATGCAATTTATTAAAATTGTATTATTACAAGCTTATTAGGCATAGATATTTTTTATCCCTAAGAAAGTCATTAAGACAATAGAACACATATGCAGAACATTACAAAATAATAGAATTACAAGATTACAATTGAAAATGAAATGAAGAAATAAAATCTCTTCAGGCTGAGGCACGGATATCTCGCTTTCTTTAAGGAGATTCAAGCCCACTGCAGCAAATGTGTTTCACCGGTCCAGCAGTAGTCCTTCTTGACTTGTCCCCTCCAAGATATAACGGCCTAATCACAAATATAACTCAACAATTCTGGACAAGAGTTGAGTCCAAAGCTCCACAAAAGAAACACCTCCCTTCAACTAATAAGAACTCTCTTTTTTGACAAACTTTATACACTCTATAGTTTCTTGTGTGTTGTGTGTAACAAACCAAATGAAGACCACCACTATTTATACTACAAGAAGTCTTCCTAGCAATGAATAGGAAGATAATGGGATAGTAAATAGTGAAGATAATGGTCTTAGGAATTAGATTTGATTACAAAGAATAATGGGGAATAAAGAGTGAAATAAAGTGAGTATATCCAATGCCACTAACGGGCAGAATGTAGAGTTGCACAATGGCACAATAATGTGCACCAAATGAAAATGTCAGAAACGGCAGAATCAATGTAATTAAGCCTCATAATACATTGTTCCAAGGATGATGCAAAAGAGACTTAACGTTCTGGAAATGGAATGTGCATCTTAACTATAATTTTATAATATTAAAATGCTCCAAAACCAACAATCCCCCACTCATTATAATATTAGAAAAGAGAGTACTCTATCAACTGAAGGAAGATTACTATGCATAATGAAGGTGTGCTCTGCATTGAACCTCCACTTAGTGAAAAGAGTCGTAGTGGTCTTAGACTTGAACTATGACTGCTTAAGGGAAATAAAATATCACTACTCACACATAATAATCAAGGTGTTGACATGAGCTTTAAAGTCAGCACGTTATGGCCATGTGCTATCCCGGTTTCATGAGTGCTTTTGAGAATTAGCCCAATTCTCATAGGAAGCGACCTACTTCCACACTCACATAGGTGAAATATGTCGAGAGTGCCCCTGTAAGTTTAACACTCCACCCATACGGGCTACAGATTTTCATTAAGAGTTTTTGTAAACTCAACCTTCACAAATCACTACAGAAAGCAATGCACTCACATCATAGGAAGGAAAATAAAAAGATAGTGCATTTTTCATAACAAGTCATCATATGATTAGTTTTTCCCTTTGAACCTGGTTATAGGATCTCTAGTCCCCAGGTTGGGTTTTCTCATATATGACTCAAGGATTTATAGGCTTCAATCCCATCCCCCTCGATGTGCTCCAGACCTTTTCTCTTGTTAAGGCCTTAGTAAGAGGATCTGCAAGATTATCACAAGATTTGACATAATCAACATTAATGGTACCATTTGTCAAATATGATCTTACATTACTGTGTTTCCTCCTTATAGGTCTGGATTTACCGTTGTAATAACGGTTTTGAACTCTACCAATCACAGCGGTGCTATCATAATGAATTAAAATAGGAGGAATTGATTTTTCAAAATAAGGTATTTGAAATAATAAATCTCTTAACCAATTCGCTTCCTCACTAGATGAAGCTAAAGCAATTAGTTCAGCCTCCATGGTAGAGTTAGCAATTATAGTTTGCTTTTTTTATCTCCAACAAATAGCACCACCACCCAAAGTAAAAACATAACCAATTGTAGAACATGAATCACCTCATAAAGTGTTCCAATCTGCATCACAAAAGCCTTCAAGTACAGCAAGATATTTTTTATAGAACAAACCACAATTTTTCATTACCTGGCTTGCTTGTAAACCTGCCAAGTATTCCTACTGCATATGCAATATTAGGCCTAGTGCAATCAGTCACATATCTCAAACTTCTGATTATGCTAGCATATTCCTTTTGATTTATTACATCATTTTCACTTTCAACAGGAAATAATGAACACTTGAATCGAAAGGAGTCGCAACATGCTTGCAATCAAGAAAGTTATATTTTTTCAAAATTTTCTCAACATAATGTGACTGGTCAAGAAAAATTCCATCACATGTCCTTGTTATTTTTATTCCAAGAATATAATTTGCCTCACCAAGATCTTTCATATCAAAATGACTTCTAAGAATATTTTAAGTTTCATCAATAACATTCATGTTAGAACCAAAGATCAACAAATCATCAACATATAGGCAAATAATCACATGTGAATTATTCAAAGACTTATGATAAATGCACTTATCACACTCATTTGTTTTAAAACCATTTTCAATCATGCAGGAATCAAACTTTTCATGTCATTGCTCTGGTGCCTGTTTCAAGCCATATAAGGATTTAGTAAGTTTACATACTTTGCTTTCTTGGCCTGCTTCAACAAAAGACTCGAGTTGTTCCATATAAATTTCTTCATTTAGGTCTCCATTTAAAAAAGCAGTTTTTACATCCATTTGATGAATTTGCAAATCAAAAATTGCAGCCATAGCAATTAAAAGTCTTATGGATGTTATTCTTGTTACCGGTGAAAAAATATCAAAAAATTATAGGCCTTTTAGTTGTTTAAAACCTTTTGCAACTAGTCTAGCCTTGTATTTATCAATAGAGCCATCCGTTAACTTTTTCTTAAGACTCATTTGCAACCAATAGTTTTACAACCCGGTGGTAAATCAACTAACTTACAAATTTTATTAGAAATTAGAGATTTCATTTCATCATTTACAACCTCTTTCCAAAAAATAGAATCATGTGAAGATAATGTTTCTTTCAAAGTGAGAAGGTCATCTCCAACATTAAACACATAAAAATCTTGACCAAAATCTTTTTCTACTCTAGCTCTTTTACTTCTTCTTAACTCAAAATCATCAATTTCTTTATTTTTCAAAATAGAAGTAGAAGAACTAGGTAGTGACAAAATATTTTGTTCAATCCTTTGACCCCCACTATTTTTAGAATCAAAAGGAAACTTATTTTCATGAAAAATAGCATCACCCGATTCTTTCACAATATTATCTTCAAGATTAAAAAATCTTAAGTGTACTATTTGAAGCATAACCAAGAAAAGCACAAGTAGTAACTTTCTTACCCAATTTTGTAATCTTGGGATCCATTAGCCTCACAAAGGCTAGACAACCCCAAACTCTTCAATATCCCAAACTTGGCTTGTAACCTTTCCACAATTCAAAAGGTGTCAATTTAGACTTTTTATGAGGCACGCGATTCAATACATAACAAGCAGTTAAAATAGCTTCACCCCAAAAATTTAAAGGTGCATGTGACTCAATAAGCATGACATTAGTCAATTCAATCAAAGTTCTATTTTTCTTTTCCGCTACTCCATTAGATGAAGGAGAGTAAGGAGGATTAGTTTCATGAATTATTCCCAATTATCTAACAAAAAAATTAAACTCATTTGACTCATATTCACGGCCTCTATCACTTCTAATTCTTTTTATTTTTCTTCCAAACTGATTTTCAACCTCACGAGATAAGTTTTGAAATTTTCGAAAGCATCACTTTTATTTTTCATCAAGTAAACATATGTAAACTTAGAAAAATCATCAATGAAAGTGATAAAATATCTATTAACTCCACGAGTTAAAATTCCACCAAGTTCACAAATATCAGTATGAACTAATTCTAACAAATCAGTTTTTCTTTCAACGTGGAAATGAGGCCTATTTGGTCAAATACCTAGCGACAAACTTTTAGTCATTTTGGCTTTACTACAAGCCTCACACTTCTCAAAATTATTTTTAACCATTGGGATTAATCCTAAACTATTCATGATTCCAACATAACGATCATTAATATGACACAAACGACCATGCCAAAAATTGGTAGAAGAAAGCATATAAATAAAAGTAGAAGCTTTCTTCATTTCTACATTCAGTTTGAACATCCCATCATAAGCATATCCCTTTCCCACAAAAATATCTTTCTTCACAATTGCATATTGATCAGATTCAATAATTTGTTTAAAGTCTGATTTATTGAGAAGAAAACTAGACATCAATTTTTTTCTCATGAAAGGAGTATAGAGTACATTTTTCAAAGTTAACACCCTTCCAGAGGTAAAACACAATGCGGCATCTCCCGTTCCAAGCACTTGAGTAGTATGTGAATCACCAAGCATGATGGTTTTAGGCTCCTCAAAATGAGTATATTTTTTAAACCAGTCTTTGTCATAACAGACATGATGGTTTGCACCAGAATCAGCCCACCATCCATCAACACTCTCAACCATATTTATGATCGGTAATCACCGCCACAAAAGGTTCTTTTGTAACGTTTGCCTGAGGTTTAGGACCATGTTTCCGAAATCTGCAAAATCGAGCAATATGCCCACTCTTGCCACAAACAAGCATGGTCCCTTATCTTGAACTTGTTGATTTTGTGCTCGGTTATTTTCACCATTATTTTTCTTGGGAGGTCTACTATTATTTTTCTTAAATTTTTTCTTCTTAGGCTTCAAAGAAGTATTTTTGTGAGTTTCAAGAGTATTATTATTTGAAGTAATTAAATTTACCTTCGTTGTGATGTTGCTCTCTTCTGTTTGTCAAAGTGCATCTTGGCCCCTTGCCCCTTCACCATCGTACTTTCCACTTTCTCATGATGAGAAATAGGTTCATCATCATCCATGGATGTGTCATCAACTTTATTAGGATTCTTCTCAGTTAACACATAAGAAACATTGAGAAGAGTTAAGTAGGAAAGTACTTTACCCTTCCATCTTTTGAAATGGTTACCATTGAACAGAAATGGCTTGTTAAGGTCTCCCATCTTGACATCCGCAGTTTTTTCAATTGTAGTCATTGGTGAATCTCCTTAAAATTGTTAGTGAGAATTACAAAATAATAGAATTACAAGATTACAATTGAAAATGAAATGAAGAAATAAAATCTCTTCAGGCTGAGGCGTGGATATCTCGCTCTCTTTAAGGAGATTCAAGCCCACTGCAGCAAATGTGTTTCACCGGTCCAGCAGTAATCCTTCTTGACATGTCCCCTCCAGGATACAATAGCCTAATCACAAATATAACTCAACAACTCTGGACAAGAGTTGAGTCCAAAGCTCCACAAAAGAAACACCTCCCTTCAACTAATAAGAACTCTCTTTTTTGACAAACTTTATGCACTCTATAGTTTCTTGTGTGTTGTGTGTAGCAAACCAAATGAAGACCACCACTATTTATACTACAAGAAGTCTTCCTAGCAATGAATAGGAAGATAATGGGGTAGTAAATAGTGAAGTTAATGGTCTTAGGAGTTAGATATGTTACAAAGAATAATGGGGAATAAAGAGTGAAATAAAGTGAGTACATCCAATGCCACTAACGGGCAGAATGAAGAATGCCACTAACGGGCAGAATGTAGAGTTGCACAATGGCACAATAATGTGCACCAAATGAAAATGTCAGAAACGGCAGAATCATTGTAATTAGGCCTCATAATACATTGTTCCAAGGATGATGCAAAAGAGACTAACGTTCTGGAAATGGAATGTGCATCTTAACTATAATTTTATAATATTAAAATGCTCCAAAACCAACAAATTGTATTATTACAAGCTTATTAGGCATAGATATTTTTTATCCCTAAGAAAGTCATTAAGACAATAGAACACATATGCAGAACATTCCTTGGACAAGTGCAACAACAACCTTCAGGAAAGCACTAGTCTCTTGGGAGACCATATGCCTACCAGTTGATGCAGGTGGTCTCAATGTAATGAATTCTTGTAAATGGAAATACAACTGCAATTATGAAGTTGTTATGGATGTAGCAAGAAAAATGAAATGTTTATAGATTCATAAATATTGCGGCGGATTTATTAGGATGGTTTCAAAGAACCGCCACAAATAGCAAATAATACGTCATATTAAATATTTGGGAAAAGGGTCAAAAATACCCCTCAACTTTATTCTATTGGTTGACTATGCCCTTACCGTTAAAATGAAGTTATTTTTACCCCTGCCGTTACTAATTTCACCATTTTTACCCCTCAATTGGATGGAAAACCCAAATCAACTAAAATTATCCAATTTCAATTTAATAACCCGAACCCGACTCATTTATAACAAATTAAAACCTAAACCCATCTCTCTAATCTTCTCCATCTCCTTTCTCCGTTGAAACACATGCTAGTAAAATTGACAACAAATGTTCTGTAGTTAAACTCATGCATATTTGTCTTTCCTACTAAAATTGCACCACTATTTCGTAATCTTGACATAGGAACCCCATCTGCCTTCACCTGGCGAACCTCATGAAACCATTTAGAACCACCTGCACTTTTTTAAGGGAAAAATGTTCAGCTAAAAATGGCAGAGATATTTACAGAGGAAATATGAAGTTAAACAAATACAATGAAAATAACAATCAATCCTTGTCTGCAATGAAAATCTCATCCAATATTGACAGTGGGTTTCCTCCATGACCACATTCAATAGAGGAAGGAGATGAAGAAGATTAGAGAGATTTAGCACACTAGTGTGGTCGAAGCTTGGAGCTCGTTCAATCATCGGATTTTTCTTTCCTCCGGGTAGATCTGAAACTATGATATTGCTTGCTTGTTGAGCCTAGCCGAATATGAAGTTGTGGCTGTTGTTTTCGAGCCTTGATGCTCGCCTGATTGTGTTGTTGGTTTGATCTGTTAGCGGTGCTTCAATTGTTTTTCGGTTGGTTATTTGGAGGTCGGAGAACTGGTGGTCTGGTGGTCATTTGCTGGTTGTTTTAGCTTGGGTGATGGAGGTCTGGGTTCTAGTGGGCTGAAGTGTGGTATTACCACCGGATTTTGGCGTGGAGAGGGTGGTGTTTGAGGGTTGTTTCAGGCCGGTTTCGTGGCTGTTTGAATGATTCCGGTGGTGGGTGGTTTGTTTAATGTTGTTCCAACTTGGAACTCGCCGGAAATGGAGAAAAAAGGTCATGTTGTGGTCACCGGAAAGTAGAGGAAAATAGGTTTGTTGTTAATGTTTTCTGCTTGGTGTCGTTTCTGTTTTTGGGGGTTTTGAGTGGTGGTTTTAGGTGGTTGTTTGGAGGTTGTTTCGGTGGTGTTTCGCCGGAAAAAAGAGAAAATGAATGGGGTTTTTGGGTTGCCACCGGTGCTTGATTTGGGGTTTTAATTTTGTATAAATGGGTCGGGTTCGGATTAAAAAGAGAAAATCGGGTCATTTAATTCAAATTGGGTAATTTTAGTTGATTTGAGTTTTCCATCCAATTGAGGGGTAAAAATGCTAAAATTAGTAACGGCGGGGGTAAAAATAACTTCATTTTAACGGTAAGGGCATAGTCAACCAATAAAACAAAGTTGAGGGGTATTTTTAACCCTTTTCCCTAAATATTTTAATAGTGACGGTTGAGGTTTAAATTACGACGGTTTGAACCGCCACTAATAGTTTAAAATGTATTAATATATTAAAAATTTATTATATAATTCTCTTTTTCTTAACCGAAAGAAAAAATAAATTAATTGTTTACATAAAAATAATCTTTTTCCTTAATTGAAAATAAGACAATTCAATTAGTCCTCTAAATTAGCTTTAGACGATTCAAATAAAAAGAAAATTGTTGTCATTTAGGAAATTAAAGTTGTTTACAAATACAAAGAAATTCAAAATCGCCTAAAATACAAAGAAACCCATAACCCAAAATCACTCAAATCTCTCAATTTCCTCTGAATCGAGAGATTTATCTACTCATGGCAAGCTCTTGATCAGTGAGATTCTCACAAATCAAGCTTCTCCATTTACAATAAGCTCTTAATCAGTAAGATACTCACAAATCAAGGCTTTTTCATTTACGGCAAGCTCTTAACCAGTAAGATACTCACAAATCATCAAGAGAATGAGTAGACACCATGTAATCATGTAGCAACAACTTACGGATTGAGAGCTTACCGTAAATGGAGAAGCTTGATTTATGAGTGTCTTACTGATTAAGAGCTTACTGTAAATGGAGAAGCTTGATTTGTGAGAATCTCACTGATTGAGAGCTTACCATGAATAGATGAATCTCTCGATTCAGAGGAAATTGAGAGATTTGAGCGATTTTGGGTTATGGGTTTCTTTGTGTATTTTAGACGATTTTGAATTTCTTTGTATATGTGAACAACCTTAATTTCCTAAATGACAGCAATTTTCTTTTTATGTGAACTATCTAAAGCTAATTTAGAGGACTAATTAAATTGTCTTATTTTCAATTAAGGAAAAAGATAATTTTTATGTAAACAATTAAGTAAAATTAATTTAATTTTTTTTCTTTCAATTAAGAAAAAGAGAATTATCTAATAAATATTTAATATATTAATATGTTTTAAACTATTGGTGGTGGTTCAAACTGTCGTAATTTAAGCCTCAACCGTCACTATTAAAATATTTAATATGACGTATTAAAAAAGGTCATATTATTTGCTATTTGTGGCGGTTCATTGGAACCGCCGTAATAAATCCGCCGCAATATTTTTGTTTTTTTGTAGTGATATTCAAAATAGAAGAATTCAAAAATTATGAAATTTGGGATAAAATCCTAGCTTTGATCTTACTAACTGAGATTGTAGATGTAAGGCATAAAGAAGAATTTAGTTCCTTCGTATGGTAGCTTTACATACATTAAATGCTACACAAATATGCAGATGTAAGGCATGAAGAAGAATTTAGTTCCTTAGTATGGTAGCTTTACATACATTAAATGCTACACAAATATTGAAGAAGATAACTAACTTGATGAAGAACAATCAAGAAATCTTTTCTTGAAATTTTTTAATTTTCTTCTTAAAAACCCTATGACCAAGGTTAAGATTTATATTTATAATTCATGATTAGATGATGAAATTAAATTTGAAAAACCTTGAAAGAGGAATCCTAACTTGATATTACCTAAGAATTCTTGAATGTTGAAATTTGGAGAGAGAATGAGAAGGGTTTCAATGAGAAAAAAACTGATTGCTTAACCTCTCTAAGACGTTTTAAAGTCATTTAGATAACTCCCAAAGGGTTTAGGAAAAAACTATCCTCATTTACAACTAAAATGGTGGAATTCCATGCTCATAGGAATGAGTGACGACCTCAATTGATGGACCATCTCTCAAGTGACGGGCCGTCATGCTAGCCGTCGCTTCTAGTAGATTGGAGCATCTCAGGTAAAATGATCATAATTTTATCCTCCGGATTTGATTCAAAAAAAGGTTGACAAGATTGAAAAGAAGACTTAAAGACATTTAATTTAATAGAAAATGAGACACATAATTCTTCATATTCTATGAGATATGCTCATTAGAAATTGACCTAAGTAAAACTTTATACCAGAACTCAATCGATAAATGAGTTTTCAACTCAACTTTATGTTAAAGGATTCTTATGACCTTAATTCATCTCGAAAACTATTATCACACTAAAGAATTGACCTAGCTATAATAACTTATTCCGTCATTATTGAGAATATCTACCGTAAAGGTATATGAATCTCATTTGTCATAAGGTTAGGATCAATTCCTTGATATGTGAGTGCATTAGTTATGAATTAAGGTTGTATAATGTCCCTATCACAAAGTTAAGTGAAAGTGCCCTCGCCGAATGATTCTTGAGCTTAAGTTTAAACCAATGTCAAGCTCAAACAATCATATCCCTTAGCCTATAACAAACTAGGTAACCCATAACCTATCAAATTAAAGGTCTGTGAATCTTCTTTCTAACTCTATCAAGTTTGTACCATATGAAGTTCGGAGTAAAAGACTATTAGCATTTTACTGGAGACTGTCTGTGCTAAAAAGTTGAGGCCGCTATAGCGGGAATCAGGCCGCAATAGCGGGCCACTATAGCAGGCTGCACGAAATTAAAAGCTATTTTCATACCTAAAACGTTACTTTGCTCCTAAAACTTTTCCAAGGTCATGCTAGGGCAAGAGAGGGATGATTTCTTCAGTTTTCCACTGATTTCCTTCTTCAAGGCAAATCTTTCCATCAATCTAACCCTCATTTGATTTTTTAATCCTTAAAAAAATTAATTGTGGGACTAGGGGATGGTTTAAAGTTCATTATAAGGTGGAAAATCTGAGTTTATGAGGATTTTAAGGTGGAAGACCTTGGACTAATCTTTAAAATATTTATTCTTGATTTATTTACCATAATTCACTAGTATAACCGTGAAATTTATAGTTCTAGGTAAATTATTGGTGAGAAAGCCCTGAAATAGGTTATGGGGTTGACCTAGGATTTGAATTTTGCATATAATCTGGAATGATTTAGGCCTTTTTTGATTGATTTTATATCATACTATTATTTTAGATCAAGAACAAGTTAAAGTTTCACAAAAAGAGTCAAGGTTCGCGATCAGAGTTTCGCAACAGTCGCTAGGCCCCCAAGTAGTCTAGGTTTTCTTAATTGTGTAGTTTAGAATTTTTTTGAATTGCATTATATTTTGTGGATGTTTGAAGATTTCATGCCTAGGCATTTAGACACGGAGTCTGAATAGTTAAAGGTTGTTGTTTATTATTGTTAAGGCGGAGAAGGATAATGACTAGCGATGGTTTTCTAGTTATTGATTGTTAATCTTGAGGATTTTTGTTAGGGTGATTTGGTAGTAATTGTAAGGTTATGTGTTATGAAATCGTTAGGCTTAGCTATTTATACAACTTGTGGTAATCAAGGAGGACGAATGGGTGCTCATAAAAGGGGTCTAGTGTTAGGCTATTTGTATATGCATATAGGTGTATATATGTATGTGTGTGTTCATGTTGACTATTCTATGTGATATGTTTGTGTAATGCATGTTCAGGAAATAAAAGTGAAATGACTTCACATGACAATCTCATGTAATAAACCTGTTTAATTTACTTATGATTTCAACTATGGTTAGTCATTGTGATTGTGATTATGCATGTTGCTTGTGATTGCTGATTGACTTGGGTATCACGCCTAATATAAGATATCCCCAATGATTGACTCGGATATCACACCTAATATATACTAACAGGTGGCTCGAATATCACACTTGGTAAGGATGTATTCATATATGACTGCTAACTCAGGTACCACACCGATATACTAATAATGGTTGGCTCGGGCACCATGCTGGTACATTAAGAATGGCTTAGGAACCACATTGATACACTAACAGATTGACTGTGGATTCCATGAGAGGACCATTTATGTGTTTATGGTTCCATGAGAAGACCAGTGCATTCGTGATCATGTAGGACATATTGCATGCATTGATTGATTCCAATATTGGATGATTTCATGATATTATGACTAGAGTCTATATATTTGTGATTATTGTTATATCTCATGGGAATGTGTTTATGGTATTGCGAGTTATGCATATAAATCCAAGGTAAGGACCAGGAGTTCAAACTGTGTTATACTTGTAATTATACTTGTTTTAACTATTTGATTGAGTTTATGTGGACTCAACTATTAGCTTTTTCTAAATCGTGTTTCTATTTATCGTGGTGTTATTGGTTTATTGATAAGGCTAGTGATGACCTTGAATTCGTGAATATCAAATTGATGGAAGGGTTAGGCTATATATTAGTGGTAGTTTTGTATTCAAGAATCTGTATATGATAGCATGGTTATGTTATGTTATGATTTGATATTAAGGTAGCACCAAATGTAGGCTTGAGCAGTCTTAGGATGAAATAATAGGTAAGCTTGGAAACCTTCATTACAAGTAGGCTTTGGAAGCCTTAGGATGACATCATATGTAGGCCTGGGAAGCCTTAAAGTTGGCAGCAAAATGAGGCAGAAGGTTGTGTTCAAAATGTTCTAGTTTATGAGAATTTTACATGAGATGGTAAAAACACGTGGATAGAGACTTGGGGTGGTGTAACTTTCATATTGCATGTTCCCTTCTGAATATCTACTCTATATTATGTGGTAGGTTCGGATCGATTGATGATGTCTGTTGACACCCAATTTTGGACCTCCACAATATAAATTAATCATCAAGTTTCTTCAATTTTGAATGATTTAAGATAATTAGTTTTATAAAATTTCAAAAGTAGTTTGCAAGTTATTTTTAAATAGTTTTGTCACTTTTTTTATAAATTTTTCAAATAATATATATGTTTTAGATAATTATGTATATAATTAGTATATTTTATAAATATTCAAAAAAATACTGTCTCAAAAAGATTTTGATTTTACTTAATTAGTTGGTTATTTGGTTTAGTTAGTTAATACTTATATTTTTGAGTTAATTAGTTTATAATTAAGTTAATTATTTTATTTCGTAGAAATTAAGAAGCTCCTTAATTAATCAATATTAATTCATCTTATATAAATTTTAGTCAAGTTCTCTATATTAAACTCAATTTGGCTAACTTCTTAATTCCCATTACCATGTTTGTATTACAATTCTAAGAGTAAAGACATAAAGAGACAATCAAAGTTGTCCCGTATTTTCATAAAGACACCTTAACTTTCCAAGTGTCCTATCACCCCACAAACTATTTAATATCGTTGTAAATGGGACATTTTGACCCATTCCCTCGTCTATGTAGTGGCGCGTGTTACTCACTCCCTGTGATAGAATTCAATCCGACCCGACCCGACCCTATTCTTTGAAGAAAAGTCGTTTCTCCTTTTCTTTTCTTAATTTCTCAACTTTCCCTAAAATCTAAAGAAATAGAAAAGATTTCTCGTCGTGTTGGTGTTGATAATCTCGTTGTTGATGTGTCTTGGTGAAGATTCTTGGAGATTAAAGGTCTAACAGGTTAGGGCTCTATCATATGATAAAGATCTTCTCTTTTTTTGATTATTATGATTTTAGGGATTATTAGAGAGTAAAAGTGTTGGAATCGACCTCCTATAGTTGCCATTGTTAGGATATTGTTAGGATATTATAGTTTTTCGTTGTTACTGTTAGGGTTAGGGTGTTGTGTTATCGACTTAGTGTGACTATTATTAGGGTTTTGTGTTATCGACTTAGTGCGACTATTATTAGGGTTTTGTGTTATCGACTTAGTGCGACTATTAGTGATTGTGTTTTAGGTTAGGGTTTGATGTTATCCACTTAGTTCGAATCTTATTATTTGTCTTTTATAAATTTGTAAACTTCAATTTGTACATTATCGACTGCTACTGTTAGTGCTTTTGTTCTGTTAGTGATGGGGCTAATTGTTAGTACTGTTAGTCTCTTATACATACGTTGTTACTGTTAGGGCTAAATATTAGTATTGGGGCGTATACATTTGTAGACTTCAATTTGTACATGATACATTTGTAAATAGTCTTTTGTTTTGTTAGTGATGGGGCTAAATGTTAGTGCTAATGTTGCTTGTTAGAGTTTGTTCTTGAAATGTGTGTTTGAATTGTGTTTGTCTTTGTTACATGCTTTTTCAGGATGGCTTTTACTCTGATAACTCTAAGATGATATCATGGGGGGGTAATAGAAATTGGTCCCCCACCTAAATATATTGGGGGGCATATGACAGAATTCCTAGATGTAGATGTTGATAGGATGTCTTATTTTGAGTTGAGGGACTACATAAAGGAACTGGATATACAGTAGATTGTGATTTTTTCATCAAGTGGGATGGGTTATTGGTCTTTGTTGATAATGATAAGGTTATATTTGACCTTTTCAATATGATAAATGATGGGGATACAGTGGAGGTGTATGTTTTTCATGGGGTTAGTAAAGCCAATCAGGCCCCACTTGAATTGGAGTTTGTCCCCAATGTGAGTGATAGTGGGGTAGGTGAGGAATCTTTTAATGAGGCTTCTAACCCTAATAATCAGCCTCTTACTTCTACTTTTCCTTCCATCCCTACAACTGGTCCTTCTGAAACTTCCAACACTCCATTTGAAGACCAGTCTACTGTTGTGCCTCCACCATCTCTTTCTACCGTGCCTTCTTCTTCCACTGTACCTCCTCCTTCCACTGTGCCTCCACTCTCTCCTTCTACTGTGCCTCTTCCTTCCTCTGTACCTTCATCTGATCTTATAATAGATAATGATCCAACTGATGATGAAGTAGAAGATGAATCAGGATCTGAAGGGGATACTAATGAAGATACTGAGGTTGACAGTGATGTCCATCAAGAGTATATAGATATAAGGGCATCCAAGAGGCATTTCAAAAGGTCACAAAGGAGAAGTAGAGGTACTAATTCATATCAGATTAATGTTGATGAAAAAGGTCCAGATATAGGGTATGATGAGACAAATATTGGTATTAGGGAAAGCTTAG